>CAUYRH010111251.1:0-29261 GCA_963574655.1 Perodicticus potto | reverse complement strand
CTCCAACTCTTGGGCTCAAGCAATCCTCTTGCTTCAGTTTTTCTATTTTTAATAGAGACAGGGTCTCGCTTTTTTTAGCTCAGGCTGGTCTTGAACTAATGAGCTCAAGCAATTCACCTGCCTCGGCCTCCTAGAGTGCTAGGATTACAGGCTTGAGCCACCCACCACCAGCCAGAACCCCTGGGTTTTGTTTTCTTGATTGAAATTTGAGACACAATTCAAAATTTCAGTGTAAAAAAAAAAAACCCATTGACACTAGTCCTGGCTACAAGTGAAATTATGTTTCTTCTTTTAATATGGTACAGGTCTGGGACCTGAAACTTTGCCAGAGCAATGAAAAGGCATTTGTGTTACTAAGTGCTACCAATAGCAGTTGGCAGCCAGGATATTTACAGACAGGCAATTCTGCCAGTCTATTTCCAGTTTCTATTGCAGCAGGTTAAAGGAATAATAGTAATAGGGAAGGAATGAATAAAAAGCTACTATGAGGCTCAGTGCCTGTGGCTCAATGGGCTAAGGCGCCAGCCACGTACACCTGAGCTGGTGAGTTCAAATCCAGCCCGGGCCTGCCAAACAACAATGACGGCTGCAACCAAAAAATGGCCGGGCGTTGTGGTAGACGCCTGTAGTCCCAGCTACTTGGGAGGCAGAGACAGGAGACTCGCTTGAGCCCAGGAATTGGAGGTTGCTGTGAGCTGTGATGCCACAGCACTCTATCCAGGGTGACAGCTTGAGGCTCTCTCAAAAAAAAAAAGACTGTGTTTTACCTACTGCAAGGCTACAGCAGCTTCTCATCTTTTTGCAGTTGCCACACTAAGTTCTGATTGGTAGATTGGTAGAGTGGGCCCTCCCACCAGGTGTGAACAATCACTTGGGATGAAATTAAGGGAGTAGACCTAGGGGCCCTGCCTTTGTCCTCCTTCCCCAGGAGAGCTGGAATGTCTAGCTAACTACCAGTTCCATAGTCCAACTAGCCACATTTCAAGTGATCAATAGCCACATGTGGCTACTAGCTGTAACACTGAACAGTACAGATATAAAACATGTCCGTAATCACATAAAGTTGTATTGCACAGCACTAACCTAGACAATCTCCCCACAGAAAAATCCTCAGTCTCCATCCCCACACCTTAAGTGAATTATACTCCTAAATATATGCAAACAACAAAGGAACACCAGATACCTCAGACTTTATTTATTTAGAAAATAGATGTTTTATCATTAATATTCTCAGAGAGTTAAGAAGAGCAATTACTTCTATGAAACAAGAATAGCCTGCCACAAGAAAAGAAATATCAATTAATAAAAATATAAAATATTAGAAATTTTAAAAATATAACAGTATAAATGAAAAGGTCAATAGAAGTGTCAGAAAATAAAATTGGAGAAATCTCCCAGAAAGCAGAACCAAAAAAAAAAAAGAATTAGAAAAGAGAAGGGGGGAAAATGTCAGAAAATTAGAGTACAAGTTCATAAGTTCAATAGTCAAATAAAAGGAGTTCCCAAGAAACAGAACAGAGAAAATAAGGAAAGAAAATTATGTAAGAAACATAAACATTTCAAGTGAATTTCCCAGAACAGAATGACCTAAGTATTTAGACAGAAAGAGAATCTAAGTAGCCAGAAAATGGCTGAGAATAAACCACACCAAAGTCACAGGATCAAAAAATCAGAAAACACTGGGGACAAAGGCAAGTTTCCAGAGATGAGGGGAAAACAGCCTCCCAAAAGACCGAGAATCTGAATAGTTTTGGATTTTTCAACCGCATACTGGAATTTAGAAGAACAATGCCTTAAAAATTCTGAAAGAGGCAGGGCACACTTGTAATCCTAGCACTTTGGAAAGTCAAGGCAAGAAGTTGAGACCAGCCTAGGCAACATATCAAGACCCTCATCTCTACAAAATACAGTGTAAAAAAAATTAGGTAGACGTGGGCGTGTGTACCTGTTATCTCAGCCACTCAGGAGGCTGAGGCAGGAGGATCACTTGAACCCCAAAATTTAAGGCTGTTTTGAGCTGGAATGACACCACTACACTCTAGCTCCAACAACAGAATGAGACTCTGTCTCAAAAAATATATACATATATATGTATATTTTTAGGACACATTAAAATTTGCTTTAATACTTCTTTGGGAGAAAAAAATCACACCTTTAGTGAATGAACGAGAAATATTTTTACAGTAGCAGTTCTCTAGACTATTATTTTTATCTCCGATGCCATGAATTCCAAGAATTCATAGGGAAGAGGTTCCAGTAGCTCAGGGAGGCACCTAGCCATTGAACGTGACAAAGCGTTGATTAACTTTTGAATTCATGGGAAATAGGTTCCAGCACTTTGTATCACTGTTACGTGGGGTCTATTGGTTATCCTGTGTGCTATGCTATACACCTATTCTAAAAACATGGGTCCACTGGTTCTCCCATGTGATATGTTATATGCTTATTATGCCATGAACTCATAGGGAATAGGTTCCAGGAGCTCAGGCTCCTTTGGTTGGTTCTCACTAAGTGGGCTTCTCTGGGTGGAGCAGGCTGGCACTTCAACTGAACCCAAGTACCTTTCTCTTTGGCTTCCTTCTTTTTCTGATCACTTTCTTTCACACATTTCAGGAAGCTATCTCAGCTCTTAGAGTGCTTAATATGCTCAAAACGAACATAATCCTCTTGGCAAAAATCTTGCCCTTAACTTGTTTGTTTACAACTATGCCAACAGCATGCTGGTAACATTGTAGACTCTTCTAGTTTTGCCATGGTAACATTTGTGTGGCATGCCTTTTTGAACAGTGTCCATTCCCTTGATGTCTACAATATCACCTTTCTTGTAGATTTTCATATATGTGGCCAAAAGAACAACTCCCTGTTTTCTAAAAGGCCTAGAGAACATGTATCGGGTGCCTCTCCTCTTTCCCTTTGTGTTTGACATTTTGGTGAATTACTTGAAGATGACATCTCCAGCCGAAAGGCAAAAATTTTTTGTTTAAAGAAAATACTTCCTTTTTTTTTTTTCTTTTGTAGAGACAGAGTTTCACTTTATTGCCCTCAGTGGAGTGCTGTGGCATCATACAGCTCACAGTAACCTCCAACTCCTGGGCTTAGGCGATTCTCTTGCCTAGGCCTCCCAAGCAGCTGGGACTACAGGTGTTTGCCACAATGCCCGGCGATTTTTCTGTGTTGCAGTTTGGTCGAGGCCAGTTTTGAACCTGCCACCTTCAGTATATGGGGCCGGCGCCCTACTTGATGAGCCACAGGCGCCACCCATACTTTTTTTTTTTTTTTTTTTTGAGACAGAGCCTCAAGCTGTCGCCCTGGGTAGAGTACAGTGGCATCACAGCTCACAGCAACCTCCAACTCCTGGGCTCAAGCGATTCTCCTGCCTCTGCCTCCCAAGTAGCGGGACTACAGAAAGTCCTGTCCTGTGACAGAAGGAAGCAGAAGGAAGTAGCTGTCATCAGAATGGACTGCAAAGGAAGGAACAGGGAGGAAGCTAACTTTCAGTGAAGACATGAAGGTAGAGCTGGGCGCAGGGGCACAGGCCTGTCTTCCCAGCTGTCTTCCCCTCCGGGGATTGGAGGCAAAAGGATCACTTGAGCCTGGAAATTGGAAGCTGTAGTGAGATGATTGAGCCTGTATGTAGCCACTGCACTCCAGCCTGAGCAACAAAGTGAGACCTGGTTTCTTAAAAGAAAGGGGGAGGATGTGGCACCTGTGGCTCAGTGAGTAGGGCACCGGCCCCATATACTGAGGGTGGTGGGTTCAAACCCAGCCCTGGCCAAACTGCAACAAAAAAATAGCCAGACATTGTGGCAGGCGTCTGTAGTCCCAGTGACCCAGGAGGCTGAAACAAGAGAATCACCTAAGCCCAAGAGCTGGAGGTTGCTGTGACGCTATAGCACTCTACCGAGGGCTGAGTGAAACTCTGTCTCAAAAAAATAAAAAAGGTAAAAGTATAAGTGAATACTGTAAGGATGGTAAGTCTTTATAGTGAAATAATGGAAAAAACTGTTAACTCTTAGTTTTTCTGTAAGGAATAAAATCAAGTTGGCTCTCTGCCGTTTTTCTTTGTCTTTCTCTTACTAACAACCTCCCCATTTCTGTTTTCAGAAGCCATAAGAAGCCCAGCTGACAAAAGGAAATGTAAATTCTTCCTTTCTGCAGTCACAGGCTCTCTTCTAGAATGTGTTCCTTTAGCCTGAAGTGGTTTCTGAGTGTCCCCAAAGAACAACAGGCGAACATCAAGCCTCAGGATCAGAAACACCTGGAAAAAAGTCTATCTTCAACCTTGCCAGAGGAAAAGTGGATCCAGCATTCACATCTACAGTACCTAGGGAATTTGGCTGCAATTACCTTTGTCTTTGCCCCCACTCCCCGCGCCCCTCTTAAATTCACCTAGCCACCTGACCTCAGCTGTAGGCTTTCTTTCTTTCTTTGGGTTGGCATACCATCTCCCTGCTCCCTTCTCTTTCTCTCTCTTTTTTTCCCCCACTTTCTTCCCCTCTCTTACTCCCTCTCTTTCTAGAAGATAAATGAACTTATATTTTTAGATCCTTATCTTGATCTAGACAAATTCTTTTCTTGTTCCATAGGCAGCACTTACTGAGCTTCCACCCTATCAAATACCTATCTTAATTTTGATATAAGATTAAGTCATGACACAATGAAATCTTATCAGTACAGACACAAAGGAGAGACCACTATAAATCCATGTGAAATACAATTTTTTTCTAACTAATGGTGGTAGCACGAACTATCATGGTTTCGAAGTTACTGTCCTAGAATAGATACTGTATAATTAATGTATGATTAATTATGATTGATATGGGTAGACACTAAAATTCTAAGCAATAGTGATTGACTATGCACTTGTTCAAGAACTGTAATTAAATGGAATTAATTGAATTAATGATCTAATGAACATACTGATCTTACAAAGGATGTGTAGTCTAATGGTTCATATATAACTGAAAAACAATTGTCTCAGGAGACTCATTTGGACCTGACCGATCACGAGGTAAACACACTTAGGCATTCACATATATGGATCCTTAAATTTAATTTATATGCTGTTTTTGTCTTTATTTCTTATGTAAAAAGATAAGAATTTAAAAAGTAGTCAATTGCTGGTAACAATAAAATCATATTTTGAATTATTATGAATTTGCTTTAAAACATAAAGTTTTTGGTGTTGAACATGGTAAACTAACATTCAAAAAGAATAAAGTAAAAAATGCACCATAATTGCTCCTGAAGCAGAGGCTATTGATTTCTTGCCCATTATCTCATCAAACAGAAAGTGAAGGGAGAAAAATACAAGTTCAAAGGGACGAGCTACTCAGGTAGCAGGCAGGAGCTTTGAGTGAAAATTTCTGCCTCATTAAAAACAGTTAAAGGAAGCAGCTTTTCTTCGCGTAGGAATCATTATTCTTAGTTTGAGTTCATCCTCTGGAGTTTTCACCTCTTCAGAAGGGTGCACATTCTGTGCAATTTCTAAGAAGTGCTTTCTTTAATGGGAGGGATTTATGTTAAGTTGGTTCAGGGGAGGTAGACAATTGTGGAGCCTTTTTAATGGACTACAAAAGGCTATCGAGTAATTAAATAGATTTCTTTCCCCTTAGACTCTTCCATGGTTCTAAAAACACTCTGCTGAGCCATGTAAAATCAATTTCCATTACTGGCCTTGACCTTTACAGTTTTATAAACATGTTTTTTCCCTGGGTTTGGAATGTGGTTCAAAGGCAAGTGTAGAAGACTAGAGGATGAGACAGGCCTTCTTAATCAAAGTTATTTATTTCACAGAGAAAATCTCCTTTTGTCAGAGGCATTCATTGTACCATGTATGTTATACACAGTATATGTTGCTTATCTATGTTGATATTACCTTTGTGTTTGTGTACATATATTGGAGTATAAAATGTGTACGTGATTGTTTTAACTGACAAATCATAATTGTGTACATTCATAGGGTACCACGTGATGTTGTGTTCTAGGTATGCAATGTGAAATGATTAAATCTAGCGAATTAACAAATTCATCACTTCACTTGGGCATCATTTCTTTTTTGTGGTGAGACATTTGAAATTTACTTATTTTGAAACGCAGAATACACTGTTATTGACTACAGTTACCCTGCTGTGCAGTAGCCCTCAAAACTTATTTCTCCTAACTGTAACTTTATATCCTTTGATCAACAACTCTTCATTCCTTCTCTCCCTGCCACCTCCAAACATGTGTATTTATAAATCTTATTTTTTTCCTTTACAGACTGTGCTTTATTTTCATTGCTCAAAGGTATTTTTCCCCTTCCCATTCCAAGAAAGTAGCCAAGCCATTGTGTTCCTTTGCCCCAGGGGCTTTGGATTGCTGAACAGAAAGCAGCTGTTGCCCAAGGACAGTTTCTTCTATTTTTTTGTTTGTTTGTTTGTTTTGTTTTGGACAGTTAGACCGATTGTGGTGATTATGCCGGTTACCCAGAGTGGAAAAGAAGAATGACAGGGTCTTTAGGGGAGTTCAGGGAGGTGGAGACAGAATTGACTACAGATCAGATTGGAATTCCTGGAGAAGGAAGGGGGTTTGTCAGTTTCCTAAGGACTGGGGTCAACTCCCAGTTGAGTGGATTGCTATGGGACACTAAGGAAAAAGGAGTCTAGGAGCCCAGGTCTAGGGCCGGCAGTGACAGAGACCCTTGTAGTGACAGAGACCCTTGTCTAAGCATATTGGTGAGTACAACTTCCCTCAGGAACCAGATCCTGTGGTCCTGAACATCAAGCATATCAGTGAGGACCACGGCCATACCCTTTCCTTTCAATATTCTGGACTGCACAAGACACCTCACTCTTGACCTTCTCATCACCTGGAAATGAGAGTAGGGGAGGGAAGTCCAGAAAGGATTGAAGTGGAATTTCCTGCCAGCAGATTGCTGCTCTAAGTAGTTCACTTAGATTTAAACAAAATAAAGAGATGTGATACTGCTTATACCCAGAACTAAGGTGAAATTTCACTGCTTCCTCTTTCCCTCCACCATTTCTTTTCCTTTTTTTTTTTTTTTTTTTTTTTTGTAGAGACAGAGTTTCACTTTATCTCCCTCAGTAGAGTGGTGGCATCACACAGCTCACAGCAACCTCCAACTCCTGGGCTTAGGCGATTCTCTTGCCTCAGCCTCCCGAGTAGCTGGGACTACAGGGGTCTGCCACAACGCCTGGCTATTTTTTCTGTTCTGCAGTTTGGCCGAGGCTGGGTTTGAACCTGCCACCCTACTCGATGAGCCACGGCACCACCCCTCTCCACCATTTCTTTATCTACAGAATGGTGATTATTAAAGTCACCTTACAGAGTTGGTTTTATGATTAAATGGGATTGTAGCTGAAATTTCTCTGTGTTGGGTTCTTGATCTCAGGGTTCGAAGAATGAAACCACGAGCCACACCAGTAAGTTCAAGGACAGAATTTATTGGAAGGTAAAAGAGATGCGTAAGTGAAAGAGGGGGGAAAGAACTTCCAGCCATGAAGAAGGGAACCCAAGTGAGAAGCCCATGTGGGCCTTCTGTCTAGGGATTTATTCTATCCTGTTTTTCCTACTCTGTAGGCAGGAGTGTTTTGGGAATGTATGTCCAGAACACCTCACAGTTGACCAGGAGCCTTCAGGCAGAAAACTCTAAAATTAACAGAGGAGTGCTGTCCTTATAGTCCTTAGACCGGGTTGGGCAATACAATGTGCTTCCTACTCCTGGAGGAACCTTCCAGATGAGACACTGATCAGGATGCTTTGCTCATGACCTTGCTTGAGCCCACAGACTGTGTCCTTGTAAGCACCTGTTTGTTCCAAGAGATGGTGGCCTATGATGAGACCGATTTCTGAGCTCACCAGTCCATCACTAAATGGGGAAACCATGCATCAAGATGACCTATACAGAATGACTATATCACCATTGTAGTACATGTTCAATAAATTATCACCAGAAAATATTTACAGTAGATGTGTCTGTGGTGTTGCAAAAATGGAATTAGATGCTAGGTTTTCAAAGCATAAGACATACTTCTAGTGTGCAATGATTTTGTGTTATAAGAAGACATGCAGGATGGTGCCTGTAGCTCAAAGGAGCAGGGCACTGGCCCCATATACCAGAGGTGGTGGGTTCAAACCTGGCCCTGACCAGAAACTGCAAAAAAAAAAAAAAAAAGAAGAAGACACGCAAATTAACTACATAGAACTATATAGAAGAAGCACTAAGTTCATATGTCTATGCAAGAAACTTAGGCAGATGAATCAGGGGAAGGACCATAGGAAATTAAAAAGAAGAATGTGGCAGGGCATATAATAGAGGAGCAAACCTAGAGTGAGAGAGAGTACCCAGAAAAAGTAAGGTCCAAAGAACAAAAGTCTTCTCACAGGAGCCCAAGGACACTCCTGCAAAGTCCTCCCCAAGGTGACTCAGCTCTTAGGAATTTGTAGAAACTTAACTTCCTGGGACCTTGAAACTAACACTAGCTTCTGCTTCTGTAACAGCCTGTGCTTCTGTAAAAACCCTGCCCACTTTTTCCAGCTGGATTCAAACTGACCAATGAGAAGGGTTCCTATGGACAAGGAGCCTGTAAAAGGGAATGGACAGAGCAGGTCAGAGAGCTGGGCCATTTTTGGACTCTAGTGCACTGTGGCTCCACCGGCTGAAATAAAGCCCTTCCTCTTTTGAACATGGGTGTTCAGGTGTTTCTTTCTGTCTCTCATTTTCCTGCAACAAGAGGAAGTTTATAAGAGAAGTTGACAACACTAGGGTGAAAGAAATTTGTGTGTGACACTAACAGAAAACTTCCTTTAGGACACAAGTAGTCTTCATGCAACATTGGGATAGCAGGTTTGGATTTTTTTCCGCCATGCCTTTTTTTCCTTTCAAATTTTTAAAATTCAAAGTTAACAGTGCATAAAATATAAAGAAAAAAATTCATCAGTATGGTACATAACAACCCTTAGTGCCTCTCATTCCTTTCTATCTACCAAGTATCAACCACTTTGAACTCTCATCTCTATTTTGTTTTTTTCTTAGGTAAAATGTTGCAGGAAAATGAGGCCCAATGGAGAGAAAGAGCACCCAAACAACATGTTTACAAGAGGAAGGACTTTATTTACCAGCCAAGAGCTTATGGTATAGAAGAATTCCAAATGGCCGTGCTCCCCAACTAGCTTGGTCTTTCCATTTTTATCTACAGTCAGAAAGTTCTCAAGGAGTAGGGTGCTGGCCCCATATACCGGAGGTGCCAGGTTCAAACCTGGCCCTAGCCAAAAACTGCAAAAAGAAAAGAGATAAGAAAAAAAGAAAGTTCCAACCCACAAGTATCTTTCCCATTGACCAGTTTGAATCAAACAGGAGATGCTATTCCAGCCCCCACAGAATTGCAGTATTTCACAGAAGTGGAAATTTCCAAGTTCCAGGAAGTTAAGTTTACAAATTCCCAAGAGCTGAGTCACCAGGGAGAGGACCCTGCAGATGTATCCTTGTGGTCTCCTTGAGAAGACCTGTTCCACACTTCACCCTTCTCAGGTATCCTCTTCATTATGACATTTTTGTTTCCAAATAATGTGTTATATTACCAACCATTCTTTGGTTGGTTGGTGTTTTGTTGTTTTGTTTCAGCCATTAATATTTACTTTCTGTTTTGGAAAGTCACTTTTCTTTATTTCTCATACCTAAACCCTGCTGTCTTCCCATTACATAAAATCTTTGTTGCACCCTATTTTTATAGTAGTTATATCATTAGAGTTAGAACAAATTATTCCATTATTTTGATGATGCAAATGCTACTTGCAGCTAAGCCTTATAGAATTCAGTGATTTATACAAGTATAATTAGTCATCCCATTCCAGTTGTATTTTCCTTGGATTAAATAATTGTCCTTAAAATTTTTTTTAAATTAAATTTATACATATCTCTCATTCTATTCGCCTAAACTCTTCTTGGTGTGTTCAGACTCATGAGGCATTCTGGTGTTGCCCATCCCTGAAGCATCCCTTCCTGAAGATAATTTTCTTTAATCCAGAAGAGCTGAACTCAGAGCCAGCCATGCAGTGTGTTCAAGGAATTGCACAAGACCACAATTCTGCCTTCCCTTCTACCCCTGTCCCCTGTCTCTAGGGTTTCATGTCTTATTTGTGGGTTGCCCACTGACTTCAGTGAAGTGCATCCTCCCAGTGTCTATCTGAGAGAGGGTGCCAGTGATATAAAATTTTCGATAACCTGCATGTCTAAAAATATTCTTGTTCTCTTTCATACTTAATTGATATGTTGTCTGGATACAGACTCATATATTAAGAAGTATTTTCTTGGCTCGGTGCCTGTGGCTCAATGGGCTAAGGCATCAGCCACATACACCTGAGCTGGTGGGTTCAAATCCAGCCTGGGCCCGCTGAACAACAATGACGGCTGCAACCAAAAAATGGCCGGGTGTTGTGGCGGGCACCTGTAGTTCCAGCTACTTGGGAGGCAGAGGCAGGAGATTCCCTTGAGCCCAGGAATTGGAGGTTGCTGTGAGCTGTGATGCCACAGCACTCTATCCAGGGTGACAGCTTGAGGCTCTGTCTCAAAAAAAAAAAGAAGTATTTTCTTGGGCAGCGCCTGTGGCTTAGTGAGTAGGGCGCCGGCCCCATATACTGAGGGTGGCGGGTTCAAGCCCGGCCCCAGCTGAACTGCAAAAATAAAAAATAGTCGGGCATTGTGGCGGGCGCCTGTAGTCCCAGCTACCTGGGAGGCTGAGGCAAGAGAATCGCCTAAGCCCAGGAGTTGGAGGTTGCTGTGAGCTGTGTGATGCCCCCACAGCACTCTACCGAGGGCGATGAAGTGAAACTCTGTCTCTCAAAAAAAAAAAGTATTTTCTTGGCTCGGTGCCTGTAGCTCAAGTGGCTAAGGTGCCAGCCACATACACCTGAGCTGGCAGGTTTGAATCCAGCCCAGGCCCGACAAACAACAATGACAGCTGCAACCAAAAAAAAAGTAGCTGGAGTTAATTTTCTTTAATCCTTCCTTCTGCTAGTCTTAAACCTTCAAGAGAGTTGCCATTTTCTTCTTTCAGGGTATAGTTTGATAGAGTTAAAGGGAGGGACCCGCCCAAATAGAACCAACCTACCCAGGAAACCAACCCACCCATGGAATGTCCCACCCAGGAAAGAGGGAATGTGCCAATCTGTACCCTTCCAACCCTTTAAATTCCTATCCATCTTAACCCACATGCTGACTTCCTTTCAAACTCAGCGGGCCCACACCTGGGTGGAAACAAAGGCCAATGTTACCCACACAGCACCTGCACTCGGTTTTCCTTTCATTCACGTTTCAGAATAACCTTTTATTTTCGATCTTTGACCTCTCACAGTTTCCTGTCTTTTAAAAAAAATTCGCAATGATTTTTGATGCTCTTCTGAAATTCATGCTGTTTGCTTTCATTAGATAGGTTCATCTCAGCCAATTACCCATGACTCACAATGTTTTGAATTAGTAGGTAAACTTTCTTCTCCAATATGAGACTGAAAAATGGTCTCCCAAAGATATCCATGTCCCTAATCCCTCTAGCCTATAAATATCAAATCGATATTTGATGTAAACGGTGTAAACGATGGCACCCAGAGATGAGGCCACAGTGGAGATGTTCAGGCCAGATTTATTGAAAGTAGACAGTGACCTGCCTGACTTCTATGCCCAGTGGGCAATTAGAGACCACTTTCATATGGGGCCACAGGGTAAGGGATGGGCATTCTACAGGTTGCTTGTCAGGTTAGGGTCTTTTGGCATGAACTTCTGGGTAGTGGGGCTAGCCAGATCCTGTGTCTTAGGAGGAGAGGAATAGGAGGAGGGGAAAGGGTTTATGAGTGGCTGCATTAGGCCCTTCGACCAATATGACCCTACTTGAAAAAATCATATTTGTAGGTATGATTAAATAAAAAAATGCCACACTGAGCACCCTAACAAGACTCCATCTCCACAAAAAAATAAAAAACTTAGCCTGGTGTGTTGGCACATGCCTGTAGTCCCAGCTACTGGGGAGGTTGAGGCAGGAGGATGGCTTGAGCTTAAGAGTTCAAAGCTCCAGTGAGTTATGATGATGTCTCTGCACTCTAATTCAAGCAACACAAGGAGACTCTCTCTCAAAACAAAAATTTTTGTTATAAACTTGAGACTACTGTCCTGGATTATTTGGATGGGTCCTAAATAGTGTCTTTGTTAGAAAGAGGTAAAAGGAGATTTGACACATGCATAAAGAAGGCAATAGGAAGACAGGACAGAGAGAGACTGGAAGATGCTGGCTTTTAAAATTTGAGTAGTGTGGCCACAAGCCAAGGAATGCTGGCCAGTGGCACAGAACACATTCTTATGGAGAACCTTTGGAGGGAACTTAACTCTGCTAATACCTCACTTTCCGCACAGTGGTACTGACTTTAGACTTTAGTCATCCAAAACCATGAGAAAATAAATTTCTGCTATTGTAAGCTAAGTTTATGGTAATTTGTTCCAGTAGCCATAGGAAACCAGTACACTATCCTATTCTTTAGTTTCATTCTTTGAGACTTCTTCCATCTATATCATGCCAAAAATTAACACAGAAAACCAGGATTCAGGCCAGGCATGGTAGCTCATGCCTATAATTCTAGCACTTTGGGAGGCCAAAGTGAGAGGATCACTGAAGCCCAGGAGTTCAAGACCAGCCTGGGCCACATAGTAAGACCCCCATCTCTACAAACATTTTAAAAAATTGACTGGGAATGGTGGCACACACCTGTAGTCCCAGATATTAGGACACTAATCAGGAGGATTATTTGAGCCCAGGAGTTAAGAGTCTACCTATAGCAGTGAGCTATGATTGCATCATTGCACCCCAGCCTGGGTAACAGGACAAGACTTTGTCAAAGAAAGGAAGGAAGGGAGGGAGAGAGGGAGGGAGACCAGGATTCATAAGAGCCCATGTGAATAGTCTCAAGAACAAGAGAGTGATAAATATATTTAAATATTACAGAAAATTTAAGATAAAAGTTTTAAAGAGCCAGTTGGATTAGATAGTGAAGAAGTATTTAGTGACTGAAAAGAATAACAGTTTCAGTATGATAATAGGGATCACACAAGAGACCCAAGTGAGAATTGCCCAGCTGTGTCCAGTCAAAATCTGCAAAATCTTAGGAGAAAAATAGTCTTTAAGCCTCTAAGTCTTGAGATGTTTTGTCACCCAGGCAAGGCTAATCAGAACATGAAAGGCTGGGGAGTGATGAGAGATTATACTTTATTTTCTTTTAGTTGAAGAGACTGTTTAATGATTTGGAAGCATTAATATGAGCAATGTAACAGATAATCAATTAGGAACATGTAGAAAAATTGTTAAACAGCATTGAGAGCCCAATTCATGTCATAAATCCTAAATCTTTGATAGCATCTGTCTCCTTTATGATTTTTCGCTAGTAGAGCTCAATAGATTTATCTGTGGTTGGAAGCTGGCAGTTCAGATAACACAGGAAAAACAGAGGCCAAGAGAGCAGAGGGTGGCGTCACCTAAGTGAGTAAAGTAGTAAATCACTTCCCAGGACCAAGCCTGACTGATACTTTAGCTGCTGTAGGAAAAGAATCTGAGATCCACTGGGCTTCTGGAGATCATGAAAATGTTTTTTGTTGTTTTTTTTTTTGAGACAGAGCCTCAAGCTGCCACCCTGGGTAGAGTGTTGTGACATCACAGCGCACAGCAACCTCCAACTCCTGGGCTCCAGCAATTCTCCTGCCTCTGCCTCCCAAGTAGCTGGGAGTACAGGCGCCCGCCACAACGCCTGGCCTTTTTTTGGTTGCAGCCGTCATTGTTGTTTGGCGGGCCTGGGCTGGATTCGAACCCGCCAGCTCAGGTGTATGTGACTGGCGCCTTAGCCGCTTGAGCCACAAAAATGTTTTAATTTGGGAAGCCCACAAATGTGTTTTAATTCTTTTAAAATCAGAAGGAAAAAACCAAACTTTTGACCAAAGAAAATGTTTTAGTATATATTAACATATTTATCTTTATATATGAACATAATCGTAAACATAACTTTTAATATTTTTATGAAGGAAGGGACCCACAAAGGCAAAAATGTCCACATAATTACATGCTCCTACCAAGGAAGAACAGACAATGAGAAAAAAAGGTGTTAAGACTCAGAGGTTTTAATGAAACTATTACAAATTTGTATTAAAACTAAAAAGCCATGAGACCAAGAAAGTTAAGAGATTGTGACAAGAAAGTGAGAGTGAAGAATGTGAGAGTTTTAATGTGTTCAGAAATAGAGAAGGGGAAAAAAAAAAAGAAATAGGCTCGGCGCCTGTGGCTCAACGGGCTAAGGCACCAGCCACGTACACCTGAGCTGGCAGGTTTGAATCCAGCCTGGGTCCGCCAAACAACAATGACGGCTGCAACCAAAAAATGGCCGGGCATTGTGGCGGGCACCTGTAGTCCCAGAGACTTGGGGGGTGGAGGCAGGAGACTCGCTTGAGCCCAGGAATTGGAGGTTGCTGTGAGCTGTGATGCCACGGCACTCTATCCAGGGTGAGAGCTTGAGGCTCTGTCTCAAAAAGAAAAAAGAAATAGAGAAGGATCCTACAGAGGATGAGAAACTCCAGGATGTTATAAGAGGTGGTTGTCTGAGTAGAGATGGAGGAGGATGGCAGGTACGGTTGGTATAGGTAACACTAACAATGAAGTGATCCTTGATGGTGGCAGGAGTTAGAAAGACTAGAATTTCAAATGGATCAAAGATTTATATATTAAAATAGACACATGCAAAGGGAAGTGCTTAAAGAAATAAAAGAAATTTTAAAAATTATCTCAAAATGGGACATAGTCAAATGAAGAGATTGATAAATTAAACAATGTGCAAATGAAATTGCTCTGCATAACAAATACCAAAATGACAAATTAACAAAATAGGAAAAAAAATTGCTGCTCATATTTCAGTAGGAGAATTAAAAATTAAAAGTTCAATGAAATGCTTATCAATTATCATATTAGCAAAACTAAAAAAACGTATAAGACATTACATTGGCTGACATCATGGGAAATTGGCTCTTTTAAACATAGCTAATGGGTACATAAATCAGTACACAGCCTATGGAGAACAATTTTTTCAGTATCTGCCAAAATTTCTACTTATTTATTTATTTATCTATTTATTTATTTTGAGATAGAGTCTCACTTTGTTGCCCAGGCCTCAATGCCGTGGCATCAGTCTAGCTCACAGCAACCTCCAACTCAAGTGATCCTGCTGCCTCAGCCTCCTGTCTAGCTGGGACTAGAGGTATCCACCACAATATCTGGCTAATTTTTCTATTTTTACTAGAGACGGTGTCTTGCTCTTGCTCAGGCTGGTCTTCAACTCCTGAGTTCAAGGGATCCTCCTCGCTGAGCCTCTCAGAGTGCTAGGATTACAGAGCCACAATTCCCAGCCCATACCAAAACTGTTGAAAATCAAATAACTTTCAACCTAGCAATCTCACTGCTAGGAACTGACACCACAGATAACTTGCTGACATAAAAGATGACACAGGTAAAATGCTATTTGGAGTGGCCTTGTTTGCAATAGCAAAAGACTAGAAAATCTAGAATGAACCTTATTGTTCATCAGTGGGGTGTAAGTTAAATAAATTATTGCACATTCATATAAAATACTATGCAATAATGTTTTTAAAAACCAAAATGTGAATACACTGCTAAGAAAAAAAGT
Source organism: Perodicticus potto (assembly GCA_963574655.1). Lineage (NCBI taxonomy): Eukaryota > Metazoa > Chordata > Mammalia > Primates > Lorisidae > Perodicticus > Perodicticus potto. Next base: position 13,556 of record CAUYRH010111251.1, on the reverse strand, counting down.
TTAAACTATTTTGTTAAACAAAAAAGGGGCCAGCTGCAGCGGCTCATGCTTATAATCCCAGTACTTTGGAAGTCCAAGGCAGGAGAAGAGTTTGAGCCCAGGAGTTCAAGGCTGCAGTGAATGATTGTTCTACTGCTCTCCAGACTTTGTGACAGAGCAAGACCCTCTCTCTGAAAAAAAATGTAAAATATGTATAAAACATCCTACAATTCATGTTATCTTTAAGAAACAAATGAGGCTTAGCGCCTGTGGCTCAATGGGCTAAGGCGCCAGCCATGTACACCTGAGCTGGCGGGTTCAAATCCAGCCTGGACCCGCCAAATAACAAAGATAGCTGCAACCAAAAAATAGCCAGGCATTGTGGCGGGCGCCTGTAGTCCCAGCTACTTGGGAGGTGGAGGCAAGAGACTCGCTTGAGCCCAGGAATTAGAGGTTGCTGTGAGCTGTGATGACACGGTACTCTATCCAGGATGACAGCTTGAGGCTCTGTCTCCAAAAAAAAAAAAAAAAGAAAGAAACAAATTAAATATATATGTGCATATATATACACACACATATACTCACATGAATATGATATATTTGCTGAAAATATCTCCGGTGATAATAGTTGCTACCAGAGACAGGTACTGGGGGACTGGAAGGTATGGGGAGAAGAAGTTTTCATTTCATGTTCTTTCTGATCATGAACCACTTGTCACAGTCTTTAGTGACTGTGGAAGTGATCAGATTAATTGAGGTACCGTGGTGCCAGTTAGACTTGAGTGTCATATACTCCAAAAACAAGGGCTTTGAGGATATAGTTGGAGAGTTAAGGTATGGAAATGACAATGAAGGTCTAAGTGACTATCACCTCCTGGCCCAGAGATACAGATGAAGGAAAAATGGTCAGCTTCTTCAGAGAAAACTGTCTGAGGAGTGAGGACATCAATTAAAAGCCAAATTTCCCCTGGAACAAGAACACAGTGTGTCCTGCAAAGAGATGGAGAATGGAATGAGATTTCTAGAGAGCATAGCAAGGGTTGTGAGAGAGGTCAACATTGGCATGACTCAGAGAAAGAAAACATAGAGCAGGATGGAGAAGAAACTGCATTCTAGATCTGAGGGTGACAATCATGAAAGGCATGAAAGGACTTAATAGCTAATAAAGTTCTGTAATTTCATCAGGTCACCTTGGACTCAGGCCCTAAGTGACCAATTATGTTCACCTGTGGCCCAGTTTGTAGGTGCTGAGATTGGCACTGGCTACAACCCATATGTTGTCAACTGTCTTGACTGTGGCATTTATTCTACAGACTCTGCACAATGTCTCTAAAAGAAAAAGAATAAAAAATTATTTCTGTGCCACTACAAAATTCAACCCTATGTAGCTTTTGCTGCTTATACAACGGGCCTTCCCCCCACCTCATCTCTGACCTGAAATTTTACTTTCTAACCTATCTTTTCAACATGTCTTATCACTTACTGCGCTTGATCAAATGTTTATGTCCCCCCAAAATTCGTATGTTGAAGCCTAATCCCTTAAGGGATAGTATTTGGAGGTGGAGCCTTTGGAGGTGACTAGGCCATGAGGGGAGACCCTTATGAATGGGATTCATTTCCTTATAAAACAGACCTCACAGAGCTCCCTCACCTCTTCTGTTATGTGAGGACACAGCAGAAACACACTATCTATAAGCCAGGAAGTGAGCCCTCTCCAGGCATCAAATTTTCCACCACCTTGCTCTTTCTCAAGCTCCAGAATTTTAACAAACAAATTTCTGTTGTTTACAAGCTGCCCAGTTTATGATATTTTGTTATAGCAACTTGAATAGACTGATATACTCACTATTACTGAACTTACTTTTGCCTCTGGGCTTTTACCATTATCTTTCTTTGAGAATCTTAAAAAGACTAGGTAGGAAAAGATACTTTACTGGACATCTACCCTAGTGGCTGTTTAATAGAAATAACCTGGCATGCTTTTAAAACACAAATATCCACATCACTTCTCCTTATCTGATTTAATTATTCTAAGATAGTGACCAGGAATAATATTTTTTAAAGTCCTGCAGGTAATTGTATGTATAGCCAATGCTGGGAATTGATTTACTTCAACACTTTTTTTATAAAGATAAAGGAACTAAGGGGGATGATTAAAGGTTGAGTGTCTAGATGGAGGTCAAATTCAAACCCCAGTCTCCTGATTTGCAGTCTGATGTTCATCCATCTGCATCATGTTGCTTTGACCCAATAATCCTGACCTCTTTGCTGGTTTCACTCTGCTCTTTACCCAACCTTCAGGCAACAAAGATACCAACATGTGACCAGCATGGCTGGAGGCGATGGCTCATGCATGTAATCTGGGAGGCCCACGTGAAAGGATCCCTTACGCTAAGAAGTTGAGGACCAACCTGAGCAAGAGCAAGACCCCATCTCTACTAAAAATAAAATAAAATAAATCAGAAAAACTAGCAGGGCAAGAGGATCACTTGAGCCCAAGAGTTTGAGGTTTCTGTGAGCTATGATGCCACAGCACTCTACCCAGGGTGACAGAGTGACACTCTATCATAAATAAATAAATTAATTAAATTAAAATACCTTTTTAAAAAAAGCGTGGGGCAGCGCCTGTGGCTCAAAGGAGTAGGGCACCGGCACCATATGCCGGAGGTGGCGGGTTCAAACCCAGCCTCAGCCAAAAACTACAAAAAAAAAAAAAAAAAGTGTGACCAGCAAAGTTTGAGAAGGATCTGCCCTTCGCCATTTTCTCTAATCCCTATTCTATGTGTTCTTGATGGTCTAATCCAAAACTTTATTGTATCCACATTTTTTTTTTTGAGGCAGAGCCTCAAGCTGTCACCCTGGGTAGAGTGCCGTGGCATCACAGCTCACAGCAACCTCCAATTCCTGGGCTCAAGCGAGTCTCCTGCCTCCGCCTCCCAAGTAGCTGGGACTACAGGCGCCCGTCACAACGCCTGGCCAGTTTTTGGTTGCAGCCATCTTTGTTGTTTGGCGGGCCCGGGCTGGATTTGAACCCGCCAGCTCAGGTGTACATGGCTGGCGCCTTAGCCCATTGAGCCACAGGCACCGAGCCTGTATCCACATTTCTATCTCCCAACACTTGCATAAACCTAGACAATGATTTCTGTTCTTTTTGTTCACTGCTGTGCATTAATTGAGAATGTCATTCAGTGTTGCCAGCTGGCACCACTACACATTCGTGCTCTTTAACCTCAGGATGTCCTCATTTGTGGGGCCATGCTTATTTCACTCCTCTTTATTCCTTGCCATGTCACCCAGAAAGATTGCTATAAATTTTTTCTAGGCTCCTTGAATCACTTTTCTTAGCTCCATACTCCACCCTCGGCAGACTGAATCATTGAAAACTAATGCCATCTATTTCCTTGCCTCTGCTCTACTTGAAATTATCTCTGCATTTCTACCTATCCTCTTTCAAAGTCTAGTTTTTGCCTGTGATTAGATTTAACTCCTCCTTTTTGTTCTTTAGTGCATGTTCTGTCTGCCCTTCTCCCTTCTTTCTTAAGTGATTTCCACTCTACTGCCTCTACCCTCTCTGCCTACAAACTTGGGAGTCTTTCTTCTGATCCTACAAGTAATCATTCCCTTAAAATTACCACCCTATTATGGCACCAACCACCGCACATCTTTCTTTGCAGAAAGTTTCCATTGGATGGTTTACAATCACTGTTCAGTTTTCTGCCTGCTATCTGTAATCTGACCTCCACCATCCATGTACTCAAACTGTCCTCTTATTTATACATTTTGGTTTAATTACCAAAACAGCTTCTTTCACTATCCTTGCACTCAGGAGTTTCTCTCTCTCTCTCTCTCTTTCTCCCTCCCTCCCTACCTCCCTTCAATTCTCTCTCTCTTTCTGAATTTTTCTCCATTTCTTTATTACATTGCATTCTAAATTTTCACTCCTCCACTACCCCCCTTCCTTGCCTCTTGCAGTCTCTCTCTTTACATGTATATATGTACTGTGGTCCATGACCACAGAGTAGCATAGGTCTCCAACCTAGAGTACTGAGGTATGGCTAGAAAATTCAGAGCCCGAGGGTAAAAGGGATATATATATTATAATAATATATATATATATTACTCTGTGGCCACAGACCAGCAATACTCTTGTAACCAGGGAACTTGCCAGAAATGCACCATCTCAGACATCATTTCAAACCTTCCGAATAGAATCCACAGTTTAATAACATGCTCAGGTGATTAACATACATGTAAAACTTGAGAAGCCTTGTTCTAAGGGTCTACCCTTGACAATTTTCTCTAACCCCTTTTCTTTCTATCCTTGATGGTCTAATCCAAAACTTTAAAAATTCTTTTTGTGTATGCGTGTGGTGGTATCTGCTCTTTATTTAGCTGCAAAACTTTAAAAATTCTAAGCAAAAATCCCAAACTCTATTTTTCTGACCATGAGCTCCTTCCATCTTGGATACATGTCATCATTTTCAATAAGTTTTTGAACATCTGCAATGGGTTTGTAGTGGAAAACGCATCATGTTCCAAGTTAATCTCTTCTAATACTTTCTTTCCTATCTCAATAATGAACACTCTCCCAGGCACCCTGCATTATGATTTTTGGTTAATTTTGTTTATTTGTTTTGTTTTGTTTTTGTTTTTTTAGACAGAGTCTCATTATGTCGCCCTTGGTAGAGTGCCGGGGCATCATAGCTCACAGCGACCTTAAATGCTTGGGCTCAAGTGATTCTCTTGCCTCCCCCTCCCAAGTAACAGGGACTATATGCACCAACCACAATGCCCGGCTATTTTTTTGTTGCAGTGTCATTGTTGTTTAGCAGGCCCAGGCTGAGTTCGCACCCACCAGCCTCAGTGTATTTGGCCAGCTCCCTAACCACTGTGCTATGGGCGCTGAGCCAGTTTTTTGGTTAACTTTGATTCTTTCTTCTCTACAACTGAACCTCAGATAACAAAGCATATAATCTTGATCAGTTTCATCTTTAAATGTTTTTTGCAGTCCTATGAGTTAAGAAACATAGATAAATTGATAGATATATAGATTGACATAATATAATTCTTATTAATATTATTTAAATATGTATAATCACTTATTATGAGATATGAGCTAGAGACTCTTCCAAGAGTTTTACAAATATAAACCTATTTAAACCTGGTTTTGTTAGACAACATTATATCATAATCTTATCCTCTTTTGGATTTTCCCTAGCTCTCTAATGGTGCCCAGCTGCTCTAGTTATGCATTTGTTTCTGCAGTTTTCCTCCCCCAGAACCAACCCAGAGCACCTAAGAATAAAATGCTGACTAACATTTGTGTAGTGTTGCATAGTTTACAAAATACTTCCATGCAAGTCATCTTATTTCACCCCCACAAAAAACTATGCTATGGTCTTCATATCCCCCTTTTGTAAATAAGTAAAATGGGATTCTAAGTATTTTTTTTTTTGAGACAGAGCCTCAAGCTGTCACCCTGGATAGAGTGCCAAGGCATCACAGCTCACAGCAACCTCCAATTCCTGGGCTCAAGCGAGTGTCCTGCCTCTGCCTCCCAAGTAGCTGGGACTATAGGCCCCCGCCACAATGCCTGGCCATGTTTTGGTTGCAGCCGTCATTGTTGACTGGTGGGCCTGGGCTGTATTCGAACCCGCCAGCTCAGGTGTACGTAGCTGGCGCTTTAGCCCGTTGAGCCACAGGTGCCAAGACGGGATTCTAAGTATTTATGTGATTTGTTCAAGACTAACAGCTGGGTGGCACCTGTGGCTTAGTGGTTAGGGTGCCAGCCCCATATACTGAGGGTGGTGGGTTCAAACCCAGCCCCAGCCAAACTGCAACAAACAAAAATAGCCGGGCGTTCTGGTGGGCACCTGTAGTCCCAGCTACTTGGGAGCCTGAGGCAAGAGAATCACCTAGGCCCAGGAGTTGGAGGTTGCTGTGAGCTGTAACGCCACAGCTCTCCACTGAGCGCGATAAAGTGAGACTCTGTCTAAAAAAAAATGACTAACAGCTGACTCCTTATACTCAGCCTGTGCAACTGCAGCTTCCTAAAGCACAGAGAGTCTCCTCTTAACAAAACAGAAAAAAAAAGTTGATGTCTTCTAATCACCTACAGGATAATGCAACTGCCTCTCTACTTCCTATTCTACAATTACTCACTATTCCCAGAATGTACAAGCGCTTTCCCAACTCTGTTTCCAGTCACTCCGTTCCTACCACCTGTACTACCCTTCTCATTGTACCTGTCATTCAAGGTCCTGCTCAGATGGCCTTGCTTCTGTACAGACCTTTCCAAATCAGCTGTCTTTTGCCAAATCATTCAGAGCAGGATTAATAAAAATTATGCTTCTAAAGTCTGAGTGCCTGCGTTCCAGGCTTGGCTGTGCCATATTTTAACCTTAGACTTCGATTCCTACTAGACTTAAGTGCCATTTTCAGGTAAAATGGGAATAACAGCATCTACCTCATCAGATTATAAGGAAATGCCAAGCACAGTACTAGCAGATGTACAGTAGTGACCAAACGGGGGAGGTTTCTGTAGCCATGTAGCTTCGTTTCAGAGGGAAAAATAAATAAATAAGTAAATATAAATGTTGATGTGTGATGTCTTAGCTCACCATCTGCGCAAAGACCCTCTGAGAAGTGAAGAGTGAGCAGGTGCAGGAGCATTCAGTGTGCTGGAGGAAGCTTGTCCTAGGAGGGGAGAGGGTGTGTGCAAAGACTAGAAGAATAAAAGAAGCAGATACGTTTGCAGAACTGACATATCCTGCAGCAGAAGCACAGTAAGTAAAAGGTAGAATAAAAAAATGAAATTGGAGAGAGAAACTGGCCTCATAAACCACCATAAAAAGATTTGATTATATTTGCATTACAATGGGATAATTCTAAGTAAGCAAAAAATAATTCAAAGTGAGCAAACATCTGATTTTTTCTTCTTTTTAAATTTTATTTATTTATGCATATATTAATTAATTTGTTTGTTTGTTTGTTTGAAACAGGGTCTCACTGTGACACCCAAGCTGGACTTCAATGGCTTCACCACAGCTAGTTACTGCAAGCTAAACTCCTGCACTCAAGTGATCCTCCTGCCTCAAGCCTCCTTAGTAGCAGAGATTACAGACTTGTACCACCACTCATGGCTAATTTTTCTACTTTTTTTTTTGTAGAGACAGAGTCTCATTTTATTGTCCTCGGTAGAGTGCCGTGGCGTCACACAGCTCACAGCAGCCTCCAAATCCTGGGCTTAGGCGATTCTCTTGCCTCAGCCTCCCAAGTAGCTGGGACTACAGGTGCCTGCCACAATGCCCGGCTATTTTTCTGTTTTGCAGTTCAGCCGAGGCCGGGTTTGAACCCGCCACCTTAGGTATATGGGGCCGGCACCCTACACGATGAGCCACAGGTGCCGCCCTAAATTTCCTGTTTTTTTTGTTTTTTTTTTTTTTGTAGAGAGAGTCTAACTTTATCGCCCTCTGTAGAGTGCAGTGGCATCACAGCTCACAGCAACCTCCAACTCCTGGGCTTAAGCAATTCTCTTGCCTCAACCTCCCGAGTAGCTGGGATTACAGGCGCCCACCACAACGCCCGGCTATAATTTTCCTATTTTTTGCAAAGACAAGTCTTGCTATGTTGCCCAGGCTGGTCTCGAACTCCTGACCTCCCTCCTTGGCCTTCCAATAAGATTACAGGTGTGAGCTACAAAGCCCAGCCCAATCTTTTTTTCTTCTGGGGAAGGAAAAAGAAAGAAAAAAATGAAAAGATGCTCTTATGGGCAAATTTTTAATGCATCTTCCAAATATGCCAGCATGGTTTTCTTACAATATGATGTTTGGCACTCTATCATCAAGACATGGGGTCTAGCTCTCCTCCCCTGGAATTGAAGTAGGCCTATGAGTACAACAGGAGTGACACCATGTGACTTCACAGGCCACGTTATAAAAGGCAACTCAGCCACCACGCCTCAAAGAAGCTGAGCACAATCAACTCTCAGACACGTAAGTGAGACTTCAGATGATTTCAGCCTTCAGCCTTTTAAGCCACTCCAGCTGATGGGGAGAAGAGCAGAGATCTTTGCCAAAATGCTGTTGTGATCAAATGAATGTTGTCATTGTTTTAAGTCACTAGACGTCGGGGTGTTTTGTTGCACAGCATTGGAAAAACAAAACAGTGTTATTATTAATATCATGTCTGCTAATTGCCTACCCAATAGCCTCTCTTCTTTCTAAACCTCAATTTTCTTTGCAGCAGCAAAATGCCTAGTTACAAAAACTTATTTCCCAACATGTCTTGTAGCTAGAAGTTGATATGTGATTCATTTCTGACTAATGAAATGTAAGCGGACATTTACTTTAGAAATGCTTATTTAGAAAAGCCTAATTCCTAACAAAAAGGGACAGACTCAGTATATATATTGCTTTTGCCTTTCTCCTCTTACTGCTCAGATGTGGGATACAATGCCTGGAGTTATTTTGCAACAGTAGAGACAAAGGTTTGGCTTCATGAGTGTTCAATCCCTGAAGTCACCTAGGGCCCTGCCCTGTGGCTTCATGCTCTGCTGTTACCATCTTGAAATTCTTAACAACAGATCCTCCCTCACCCCCACCCTTGTTTTCATTTTACACTGGGCCCCACAAATTACATAGCCGGTCCTTGTTCACACTAAGTAGAGGTGAAAGCTAGAAGGAGTCACTGTCCTTAAAGATTTAATGGATGCTAAACTGTACCCTGCCCAGATTTCTACCTTTGGTGCTTCTTATTTTGTGAGAATTATAGCCTCCTTTAAATTACTGTAGTAAAATTCAACATTGATTCAACCGTTTATTTAGCACTTATCCTTGCTTTTTTAGATTAAACATAACTGTATGTCAGCATTTCCCTTGTCAGGCAACAGGAATCTACATGAGAGTCAGGACATTTCTCACTGATCTGTGTATTCTCCCTGGATCTTAGTACAGAGCTTTCATTCGTGAGCATCTGCCAAGCCATGTTAAAGACCAGACTCTACCCTCAAGGATCTTACCATTTACAAATGGCCTCAGAAACATAAAGATGTTATTCTGTACAGCGTGTTAGTAAAATGATAGCACTAACACAGCCTTAGGGAAAGTGGGTAAAGGAAGTCAGTCAATAACCATTTGATCAATACAATTTTCACACCTTAACTACTGTTCCCTTCAGTTTTGTCATCAGCCCAAGAAGTGTGCCTCTGTCTATGGATTTGTCCAACAGCTTAGTGTACCTTTTCTTAGTTTGGGTAGTTCAGATCTGTGTGTGCTTATTTTTCTCAAGTTTGGGGACAGTATTTGCACTTGCCTTATTTTTTGTTTTCTTCAGAGTACATGATTTTAAAAAACAAAACTGTAACTACTGGGAAAATACCAGTGGTTGTTAGGGTTTAGGGAGTGAGAAAGAATGAATAAGCAGAGCACAGAAGATTTTTAGGGCAGCCAAATAACATCTGACTTAGGATGGTTAGATTTAAGATTTTTTGACTTTATGATGGTATAAATACATATTGAATAAGAACTGTATTTGAGTACCCATATAACCATTCTGTTTATCACTTTTAGTACAGTATTCACTAAATTACATGAGATATTCAATACTTTATTACAAAATGGGCTTTGCGTCAGATGACTTTGCCTATGTGTGGGCTAATGTAAATGTTCTGAGCATTTAAGGTAGTCTAGGTTAAGGTATGATTCTCAGTAGGTTAAATGTATTAAAGGTATTGTCAACTCATGATGAGTTTATCAGGACATAACGTCATATAGATCAAGGGGCAAGTATTGTATGATACTGTGACTATGTCTACATGTCATTATACATTTGTCAAAACCCATGGAATGTACAACATTAAGAGTAAACCCTAATATTATTACTTTTTTTTTTTTATAGAGACAGAGTCTCACTTTATCACCCTCGGTGGGGTGCCGTAGCGTCACACAGCTCACAGCAACCTCCAACTCCCGGGCTTAGGCGATTCTCTTGCTTCAGCCTCCCGAGTAGCTGGAACTACAGGCGCCGCGCCCGCCACAACGCCCGGCTATTTTTCTGTTTTGCAGTTTGGCCGAGGCTGGGTTTGAACCCACCACCTTCGGTATATGGGGCCGGCGCCCTACTCCATGAGCCACAGTAACCGCTCGAGTAAACCCTAATATAAACTGTGGACTTCAGGTGGTAACGATGTGCCAGTGCATGTTCATTAACTACAGGACACATGCCACTCTGGTGTGGGACGTTGATAAGAAGTTATATGTGCGTGTGGGTAGGGGATATATAGAACTCTGTATTTTCTGCTCAACTTTGCCGTGAATGTAAAATTGCTCTAATTGGTTCTCAACCTTCCTAATGCCGCAATGTATTTTCTTTGTGACAAAGGGGTCACAACCCACAGATTGAGAACCTCTGCTCTAAAAGATAAAGACTATTTTTTTTTCCAAACAGGGTTTTGTTGTGTCGCCCTGGTTAGAGTGCAGTGGCGTCATCAGAGCTCACGGCCCCTCAAACTCCTGGGCTCAAGCAGTCCTCCTGTTTCAGCCTGCCAAGTAGCTGGAGGTATGCACCACCACATCCACCTAATTTTTCTATTTTTTGTAGAGACAGGATATTGCTCTTGCTCAGTCTGGTCTTGAACTTCTGACCTCAAGCAATCCTCCTGTTTGGACCTCCAAAAGTGCTAGGATTACAAGGCATGAGGCACTAGACCCCACCTAAAGAATACTTTTTATAAAGAAAATAAAGTCTATTTAAAAAGAAAAATTATTAAAATATATTTTCTAGAATTATAATATAAGAATATATTTTATAAATACATTTCTCTTGCTAGATTCGACTGATGTATTATTTTATTTTGTGACCATAGGCAGATTACCTTTTTTTATGGCAGTGAGTTAACTGAGAGGGAGTTGGGTAGGTGATTTAATTGCTTGGCTTTTAAAGTCAACCAACCCAACTGAATGACTTTGAGGCTGTGTGACACCTCTCAACCTCAGTTTCCACATTTGTAAATTTCCCATAAACATAGTCTCTATGATGTAGAGTTGCTCTGAGGAGGGAAAAATGAGGAAATGTAACATACCCTGTATATCCCGTGTGCCAAATAAATACTAGTGCAGTGGACTCCTACTGATTCTGGCTACTCTTAGGCCAGTGCAAACATCTCTCTAGTAAACACATCTCTATTTCTGTCCAGGGATGTATCCTTTCCACTCGCAGACTGTCTGTCTGTTCTGTGCTGCTATAACAGGATATCACAGACCTGGTAGTTTATAACGAACACAAACTTATTACTCACAGCTCTGGAGTCTGGGAAGTCCAAGATCAAAGTCTGGCAAGTTTGGTATCAGGTGAGGGGCTGGTCTCCACTTCCATGAAGTCTTGAATGCCATGTTCTCATCATCATATGACAGGAGAGTGGCAAGATGACAGAGTAGAAGGGGGCCAAACTTGTCCTTTTATGAAAAGCCCACTCTCATGCTAACCAACCCAGTCCCTCCATAACAGCACTAATGCATTCATGCGTGGTGCCAAACACCTCCCATAAGGCCTTGCCTCCCAACATTGATGAATTAGGGATCAAGTTTCCAACCCATGAACTTTTGGGGGTACATTTAGACCACAGCACAGACCATGTGGTTTTATTGGCTCCGGACCACCTCAATTCCAAATAGTGTATGGACACAGACCTGAGCAAATCAACTCATTTACACATTCCAAGCCAGGCCAGTTTACTTAGGGATGAGCAAGTAATCCAACTCGGATCATGGAAATGCATTAAAAATTTTGCTGAGATGAGACTTCTGGGACTAAGACAAACCCTCTTTACTGGTGGTCTCAAGGCTAAAAATATGTAAAGTCTGGAGCTTCTGCAGCCATTTTTACCATCACGAGAGAAGCTGTCTAAGAATATAGCACCAGAGAGAAGGAGAAGAGCAATAGAGCCTCAGAGAGAGAAACTGTTCCCTAATATTACCTAAAATCCCTGAGCCCAGCATTCAGTTACATGATAATATAAGCCCCTCAGTGTGGGTTGAGTTTTCTACCCAAAGTTTGAAGAGTTCCAACTGGCTCAGCTATTATTATGGGCGAAAATTTTACTAAAAATATACTATACATCAAGATTGAAGAATGTGATTGAGATATATTTTAATTACTCATAATTATACCAATCTGATGACAATTTTTGCAGTCTGGCATGTTACCTTGGAAAAATAGGAATAGAAAGGAACGTCCTCAACCTAAGAAGAGGCCTATATGAAAATCTGACAGATGGTGTCATAAAATGGTAAGAGACTGAATATATCCCTACTAAGATGAGTAACAAGGAAAGGATGTTATGTTAGTCAAGGTTCTTCAGAGAAATAGAAACAATAGGATACGTATGAAGATTTATTATGAGGAATTGGTTCATGGGATCATGAAGGCTGGGAAGTCCTACCATCTATTATCTGTAAGCAGGAGACTTCAGTTCAAGTCTTAAAGGCCTGGGAACCAAAGTAGCTGATGGTATAAATCTCAGTCCAAGGGTAGCAGAAGATGAGATGAAATGTCTCAGTTCAAGCAATGAGGCAAAAAAAATGGATGATTTTCTCCTTTCTCCACATTTTGTTTTATCCAGGCTATCAATGGATTGAATAATGCCCACCCACATTGGGGAGATCAATCTATTTCACTGATTTCATTGATTCATATGCTAATCTCATCCAGAAACCCTCACAGACACACCTAGAAATAATGATTAATCTGGGCACCACAAACCCAGTCAAGATGACAAATAAAATTAACTATCACAGATGTCCACTCCTCCTATTTCTATTTAATATTGTGCTGGAGGTTCTAACATTATAAGAAGGAAAGAGCTAACTAGAGAAAAGCAAACAGATTGGAAAGAAAGACATATCTCTCTTTATTTACATGTGATACAACCATCTAAGTAAAAATCCTAAAGAATCTGCAAATAAGCTATTTGAATGAAAAGTGAGTTTAGTGGTAGGGTGCAATGTCAATATACAAAACCTAATTGTATTTCTCCATACTAATGATGAACAATTAGAAATTGAAATTAAAATTTACTATTTACAGTAACATCAAAAATATGCTTACGGGTAAATTTGACAAAGATATAAAGACATGTACACTGAAAACTATGAAATAATGCTTAGAATTAAATAAGACAACAACAACAAAAAGTGTATGTTCCTAGAAGACTTGATATTGTTAAGCTGTCAATTCTTTCCAAATTGTTGTATAAATTTAAAGCATCCAAATAAAAATCCCAGCCACCTACTTTGTAGAAGAGGTATGCTGATTTTAAAGTTTATATGAAAGTAGGCTCGGCGCCTGTGGCTCAGCGGGCTAAGGCGCCAGTCACGTACACCTGAGCTGGCGGGTTCGAATCCAGCCTGGGCCCGCTGCAACCAAAAAATGGCTGGGTGTTGTGGTGGGTGCCTGCAGTCCCAGCTACTTGGGAGGCAGAGGCAGGAGACTCGCTTGAGCCCAGGAATTGGAGGTTGCTGTGAGCTGTGAAGCCACAGCACTCTATCCAGGGTGACAGCTTGAGGCTCTGTCTCAAAAAA
>CAUYRH010111244.1:0-14229 GCA_963574655.1 Perodicticus potto | reverse complement strand
GGAGTGTCTTGTGAAAATGTCTCTGTGTGATGTGCAAACCAAAAATGCTTCTTATGGCTCCAGGAAGGTAAAGTCAGCTTGCAGTGACTGGTTCCCAGTGAAGGGAAATAAGCTCTCACACCCCCATGCGCATAATTCTATGAGGGAAACATTTCTTTCCTACCCACAGCCACATCAAAGAGTGTAACTTTAAAATCCCTCACAAACTGGCAATCACCAGGTCAATCCTATTTCTGTAGGACAGGCCCCCACTGTATTTGGTCTGGGTCACACAGATGTCAGGTAACAGTCTTTCCTCTCCTAGGAGACCACTGAAATCTCTCCTAGCAAACTACCTGGGGCTTCTAATCTAGAGGAATCAGATGAATATCTATGGGGTTTTTTTTTGCACACCGGGGCTGGGGCAGCCAGAGCGAATCTCTCCAGACTCCTGGCAAAGTAGCTGTTCCCTGCATGTCAGGTTTTCCTAAATTGGAAGCCTGGGTCCCACAGACACGAGACCATTTCAGTTTCTTATCACCACAGACACATGATTGTCCATCCTGCCCTTTCCCTAGAGGGATTCAAAGGAGCCCACTTGGGGCTTTATTGGGGTAGTCTCTCCACCCCCAGGAAAGCCTCCATCTAGTGCCTGAACACCTACCCACCACGGTGGGCTCCAGGTCCACAAACACTGCCCTGGGCACGTGCTTGCCAGCCCCAGTCTCGCTGAAGAACGTGTTGAAGGAGTCATCGCTGCCACCAATGGTTTTGTCACTTGGCATTTGACCATCGGGCTGAATTCCGTGTTCAAGGCAGTACAGTTCCCAGCAGGCGTTGCCAATCTGGACACCTGCCTGCCCCACATGGATAGAGATACACTCGCGCTGGGAACCAAAACATAAATGTGAACTCAATTATCTTCAAGTCCATTATATAGACAATTACATAAAATGCAAGTAAGAATTGTGTTATACATTAATGTTTGAAAAATATTTTGGTTTCTAAAGGTTTTCTCAGACATAATGTACCATAACCTTCCAATAATCATTTTATATCCAAATACCTGCTTATCCACATGGATACAGACACAGTTGAAAGTATAAATGGGAATAAAGACATTCTAAACTCATTTTTCAAGCAATCAATTAGTATGTCAAGCAGTTTTCCTTCTACTCAGTGATCAAAGTTACTATCCACCTGCTAGCTGCCTGGAGGCCTAGGAGGAGGATCAATTGAGCCCAGAAGTTTGAGACCAGCCGGGGAAACATGGTGAGACTCCATCTGTATAAAAAAATTAAAAACTAACCAGGTACAGTTGCACGTGGCCATTGTCCCAGATATTGGGAGGCTGAGGCAAGAGGATTTCTTGAGCCCTGAAGTTAGGTGCTACAGTGAGCTATGATCATGCCACTGCACTCCACCTTGGTGATAAAGCAAGAACCTGTCTCAAAAATACATAAACAGGGGGCGGCGCCTGTGGCTCAAAGGAGTAGGGTGCCAGCCCCATATACCAGAGGTGGCAGGTTCAAACCCAGCCCCGGCCAAAAACTGCAGGGAGAAAAAAAAAAAACAAACAGGGCGGCACCTGTGGCTCAATGAGTAGGGTGCCAGCCCCATATACAGAGGGTGGCAGGTTCAAACCCGGCCCCAGCCAAACTGCAACAACAACAAAAAAATAGCTGGGCGTTGTGGTGGGCGCCTGTAGTCCCAGCTACTCAGGAGGCTGAGGCAAGAGAATCATCTAAGCCCAAGAGCTGGAGGTTGCTGTGAGCTGTGATGCCATAGCACTCTACCAAGGGCCACAAAGTGAGACTCTGTCTCTAAAAAAAAATTTTAAAAAATATATAAATACCATATACCCACATGTTTTTTGTTGTTGTTGCAGTTTTTAGCCAGGGATGGGTTTGAACCCACCACCTCCGGCATATGGAGCCAGCGCCCTACTCCTTTGAGCCACAGGCACCGCCCCATATACCCACATGTTAAGGAAGGCAGAGAAAAGATATATATGACATGTTTGATATAAAAAGACCTAAATCAATAAAAAAATGCATTGTCTGAAATGAAAAATAGTATAGATAGGATTAACAGCAGATTACATGCTGAAAAACATAAGTTTTGAAAATGATGATGAAAAAGTTCTAAAACTAGTGGTGATGGTTATATAACATGTGAATGTACTTAACGCCACTGAATTAAACACTTGAAAATGTTTAAAATCTAAAATTGCAAAATTGTGGAAACAAAAAATGTTTAAAAGGGTAAATTTTATAATTATCATCGCTTCTCGGCCTTTTGGCTAAGATCAGGTGTAAATTTTATATTTATTGTGTGTTCTACCATAATTTCTCTCAAAAAACAAAGGTAATAACAATAAAAAACAATTTTTATATTTTTATATTGTAGATGAATCTCAAAATTATTACAGTGACAGAATCCAAACAATATATTTCTCTATTTATATAAAAATCTGGAAAATACATAAAAGCAAATTAAGAATTTTGGTTAGGGGATAGGAGGAAGAGTTTGCAAAGAGGCATGATGCATCTTGTGAGGGTGATGGACATGTTCATTATCATGATTGGGTGACGGTTTCATGAGTTTTGAATAAGTATGTTAATACATGCTGAACTTTGTTGAATTACACGCTTAATCAAGTACTTTATGTTAATTATGCCTCAATAAAGCTATTTTTAAAAAGGCAAAATAGATGTGGGGGGAGTTCGGTGGCTCATGCCTGTAATCCTACCACTCTGGGAGACTGAGGCAGGTGGATTGCTCGAGCTCAGGAATTTGAAACTAGGCTGAGCTACAGTTAGACTCCATCTCTACTGAAAACAGAAAAACTAGCCAGGCCTCGTGGCAGGCACTTGTAGTCCCAGCTACTCGGGAAGCTGAGGCAGGAGGATCACTTGAGCCTAGGAGTTTGAGGTTGCTGTGAGCTACGATGATGCCACAACACTTGACCAAGGGTGACAGAGTGAGACGGAAAGAAAGGAAAGGAAACAGAAAGGAAGAAAGATTTCCAGGCATTGAAAACCTGAGAGAATTAACCATTAGATCACTATAAGAAATGTGAGAAGCAGAGAGACTTCCAACTTAGGCCTTCCCCTTTGCCAGAAGCTCTGGTGCTTTTCGCTCCTTCTGTATTCCTTTCTGTCTAATAAAATCGTGTCTTACCACTGGGGGGGGGGGGAAAGAAATGTGAGAAGTGGGTGGCACCTGTGGCTCAGGGATACCGCAGGCCCCATATACCGAAGGTGGCAGGTTCAAGCCCAGCCCCGGCCAAAAACTGTAAAAAAAAAAAAAAGAAAGAAAGAAATGTGAGAAGACTCTTTCATTCATGCAGAGGAAAAATAATACTAGGTAGAAAAATGAACTACACAAAGGAATGAATAACATCAAAATCACTAAATATGTGGGTAAATACAAAAGACTTTTACCATATTTTAAAGTATAATTGAACCTTAAAGCAAAAATAATTATTCATTGTGATCTTTATAGAAGTAAAAGATGACAAACCGTAGCACAAAGGTGAAGAGGGGGGAATGGAAGTACCCTGTTGTAAAATAGTACACTATCATTTGAAGATAGACAGATAAATTTTAGATGTATACTATAATGCTCAAAGCAACCACAAAAAAATGTAGCACAGCTTTCAGATCCAGAATTTCAGAATATACAATGCAAAAAGTGAAGAGAAAATAGATAATTTAGAACTAGTCAAAGATTCCAACATTCCTCTCTGAATAATTGATAGAACAGCAGACAGAAATCAGTTAAGGGGGGCGGCGCCTGTGGCTCAGCGGAGTAGGGCGCCGGCCCCATATACCGAGGGTGGCGGGTTCAAACCCAGCCCCGGCCCAACTGCATCAAAAATTAGCCGGGCACTGTGGCAGGCGCCTGTAGTCCCAGCTACTTGGGAGGCTGGGGCAAGAGAATCGCCTAAGCCCAGGAGTTGGAGGTTGCTGTGAGCTGTGACTCCACAGCTCTCTACAGAGGGCGATAGAGTGAGACTCTGTCTCTACAAAGAAAAAAAAAAAAAGAAAGAAATCAGTAAGGGTACAGAAAACAGACACTGTTAACCACATTGATATAGTTAACATTATGGAACACTCGACCCAGCAACATAATACATTCTTCTCATTTACTAAAATAGACTATATTCTCCACTGACCATTAAGTCTCAATAAACTGCAAAGAATTCAGAGTATGTTTTGTGAATATCAGACTTAAATTAGAAATCAATACCACAAAGACATCTAGAAATTAATACAGTAGGACCTCCATAGTTGACCACCTCCCTACAATGACCACCTCTTTAAGTTGTCCTAATTTTCACAGACTGGACATATACCACATGTACGTATTAGTTCAGTAGCCTAGCACCTTATGCTGACCACCTCTATACGCTGACTAGTTTGTTACTGTCCCTTGGGAGGTCAACTTACAGAGTTTTCACTGTATTTGGAAATAAGGAAAATTAGAAAGTGTTTTAGATGGAATGAAAATGAAAACACTTCCAGGTGCAGTGAATCACTCCTATAATCCTTGCACTTTGGGAGATTGAAGCAGGAGGATTTTGAGACCAGCATGGGCAACATAGCAAGACCCCATCTCTACAAAATATTTACAAAATGATTTATTTGAGTGTCATGGGCACTAACCTATAGTACCAACTACTCAGAAGGCTGAGGCAGGAAGATCACTCTAGCCCAGAAGATCAAGGCTGCAGTGAGTTGCATGTATAATGATGCCACTGCACTTTAGCCCAAACAACACAGTGAGACCATGTCTCACAAAAGAAAGGAAAAGGAAAAGGAAAGGAAAAAGAGGTGGGCCAGGAGCAGTGGCTCACACCTGTAATCCTAGCACTGTGGGAGGCTGAGGCAGGTAGAAGGTGGATTGCTTAAACTAAGGAGTTTGAGACCAGCCCGAGCAAGAGTGAGACCCTGTCTCTACTAAAAATAGAAAAAAACTAGCCAGGTGTTGTGGCGGGTGCCTGCAGTCCCAGCTACTTAGGAGGCTGAGGCGAGAGGATCAGTTTGAGCTCAAGAGTTTGAGGTTGCTGTGAGCTGTGATGATGCCAGGGCACTCTACCAAGGGCAAGAGGCTGAGATTCTGTCTCAAAAAAAAAAAAAAAAAAAATTAAGTTTAAGCTACAAAAGTTTAAGCAACTTTTCATATGGTAAGTTTCTTCTTTTTTCTTTTCATGCTCCACTGCACCAGGCAGTGTAAAAATGATTCAATTATTGGGTCCCCCTACCTTGAAGGAGCTTCTACTCCTCTTACAGTGGCTAAACATAAGATATATTAATTCGCTGTAATAATTGAATGGTATTTATTAACACGTGTCAGTCTTTCAGCCAAGTCACTTCTATAAAGAAGAAATAATGTAAACAGTTAATAAATGAGGGTCAAAAATGAGTAATTCCAGCCAGGAACCTGAGCCCAAGAGTTTGAGGTACTGTGAGCTATGATGATGCCAGGGCACTCTGCCTAGGACAACAAAGTAAAACTCTATCTCAAGGGGAAAAAAAAAAGAAACGAAAAAAGAAGAGAAACACACCATACCAAAAGTTGTGGCATGCAACTTAAACAGGGAGAGAGAAACTTCTAATATAAAAAAGCATCATGAAAAGTTTAAAAGGACTAAAATCACCCGTCTTCTCTAAAAGTCTTCCAGAAAATTTGAGGAAAAAAAAAAACTAAACACTTCCCAACTCATTTTATGAGGCCAGCAGAATTACACTGATACCGAAACAGAAGACATAAGAAAAACACAGACCAATGTCCCTCGTGAACACAGACGCAAAAATTCTTTTTAAAATTTTAAAATCAGAGATACAGTTGACAGCTTACTCCTTTCTGCCCATGGATGCTGCTGAGGAAGAATCGTCAATGTTTCTCTTCCCACTGCCTTCATGGCTAAGTCAGAGTCTCCTCAAGAGCCCCAACTGCCGTGGAAGCTCTTTATTGGAGGGCTGAGCTTGGAAATGACTGACGAGAGTCTGGGGAGCCATCTTGAGCAAGGGGGATGCTCGCAGACTGTGTGGTAATGACTGATCCGACACCACATCTGTCTCTATGCCACTGGGTCTGTCACGTATGTCATGACTGTGGATGTAAGAGTTGTGGAACCAAAGAGACCCGTCTCCAGAGACAAGCAGAGGGGCTTTCTCTGCTTTTGTAACTTCTGATGACCATGATTCCATGGCTAAAATTATCATTCACAAAGATGGTACTGTGAACGGTCACACCTATGAAACAAAGAAAGCCCTGTTGAAGCGGGATATGGCTATGGTTCCACCAAGGAGGAAGATGTGACTCTGGAAACTTTGGTGGCTGGGGAGGTGGTCTGGTGAGAGGACAACTTTGACCGTGCAAGGAACTTCAGTGGTTGTGGTGGCTTTGGTGGCAGCTGTGGTGTGGTGTGGTGGTGGGTATAGTGACAGTGGAGATGGTTACAACAGACGTGATGATGATAGAAGTAACTTTAGAGATAATGGAAACTATAATGATTTTGGCAATTACAACAATCAATCCTCAAATTCTGCATCCAGGAAGGGAGGAAATTTTGGAGGTAGCAGCTTTGCTCCCTATGGTGGTGGAGGCTAATACTTTACCAAACCATGAAGCCAAGGTGGCTATGGTGGCTCCAGTAGTGATGGCAGTGGCAATGATTTTAATTTCTCCCAGGAAATAAATCTTATCAGGAGAGAAGAGCCAGAGAAGTGACAGGGAAGCTACAGGTTACAACAGATTTGTGCACTCAGCCAGGACAGTGGTGACAGGGCCTGACTGCTACAAAGGAGACATGTGTTAGACAATACTTATAAGGTATGGACAAAAAACTTAGGGACTGTATTTGTGACTAATTACATAACAGTTATTATTATTATTATTTTGAGACAGAGTCTCACATTGTCGCCCTAGGTAGAGTGCCGTGGTGTCACAGCCCACAGCAACCTCCAACTCCTGGGCTTTGGCAATTCTCTTGCCTCAGCCTCCCAAGTAGCTGGGACTATAGGTGCCCACCGCAACACCCGACTATTTTTTGTTGCAGTTTGGCCGAGACTCGGTTCGAACTCTCCACCCTTGGTATATGGGGTCAGCACCCTACCCACTGAGCCACAGGCACTGCCCTATAACAGTTTAGTTTCTGTTCTGTAGAAAGTAAACCATTCCAACAAAGGGTTTTAACATATATTTTTTTTGGCACCAACGCTATTAATTGTTAAATGTAATAGTATGATCATGACACTGAATAAATGTGTCTTTTTCTTTCTTTCTTTTTTTTTGCAGTTTTTGGCCAGGGCTGGGTTTGAACCCACCACCTCCAGCATATGGGGCTGGCGCCCTACTCCTTTGAGCCACAGGCACCGCCTGTGTCTTTTTCTTTTAATGTGCTGTGTAAAGTTAGTCTACTCTGAAGCCATTTTGGTAAGCATCCTCAACAGTTTGAAGATATAATTCCTTCAGGCTAATGCCAGGTTCTGTTTGAAATTAATTTACAACCTGCTTGGGTGGAAAAGGCACAATCTTCAAAAACCTTGGTGTGATTGAACTGAGGGTTACACTGTTGTAAGCTGAAGTTCACCATTAAAAGGGGTCACCCGGGCAGTGCCTGTAGCTCAGTGGGCAAGGCGCCAGCCATATACACCAAGGCTGGTGGGTTCGAACCTGGCCCAGACCAGCTAAAACAATGACAACTGCAACAAAAAAATAGCTGGGCGTTGTGGCAGGTTCCTGTAGTCCCAGCTACTTGGGAGGCTGAGGCAAGAGAATCACTAGATTCCCCCAAGATGTGGAGGTTGTTGTGAGCTGTGAAGCCATGGCACTCTACTGAGGGTGACATAGTGAAACTTTGTCTCAAAAAACTTAAAAATAAAAGAAATTGGCTTGGCACCTGTGGTTCAAGCAGCTAACATGCCAGCCACATACACCTGAGCTGGCAGGTTCGAATCCAGTCCGGGCCCGCAAAACAATAATGATGGCAGCAACCGAAAAATAGCCAGACACTGTGGCAGGTACCTATAGTCCCAGCTACTTGGGAGGCTGAGGCAGGAGAATCGCTTGAGCCCAGGAGTTGGAGGTTGCTGTGAGCTGTGATGCCACAGCACTCTACTCAGGGCGATAGCTTGAGGCTCTGTCTCAAATAAATAAATAAATAAAAATAAAAGGGATCACCCAAGGACAATCATGGCATTATTGGTTATAAAGATGATTCTTTGCATATCCTATACAATATGTGCAAATTGAATAAAGGTACCAG
Source organism: Perodicticus potto (assembly GCA_963574655.1). NCBI lineage: Eukaryota > Metazoa > Chordata > Mammalia > Primates > Lorisidae > Perodicticus > Perodicticus potto. The sequence goes on along the minus strand of CAUYRH010111244.1, from coordinate 5,972 downwards.
AAAAAATTATAGATGAGAATAAAAATAACATTATAGATGAGAATGAAGCTTGTGGCGGGGTTCGAATCCAGCCCGGGCCCGCCAAACAACAATGAGGGCTGCAACCAAAAAATGGCCCAGCGTTGTGGCAAGCGCCTGTAGTCCCAGCTACTTGGGAGGCGGAGGCAGGAGACTCGCTTGAGCCCAGGAATTAGAGATTGCTGTGAGCTGTGATGCCATAGCACTCTATCCAGGGTGACAGCTTGAGGCTCTGTCTCAAAAAAAAAAAAAAAAGAGAGAATGAAGCTTGTGTATCACCCATCATCATGTGTAATCAATAATTTAATTCTCTTTAAAAAAAAAAAAACCTTCAAAATAAGTTGACCTATGCTTCCACCTTAAAAAAACAAAAAAAGCTAGCACTCTGGGAGGCTTAGGCAGGCGGACTGCTTGAGCTCAGGATTTCAAGAACAGCCTGAGAAAGAGAGCGACCCCATCTGTATCAAAAATACAAAAAAAAACTAGCCAGACTGGACATGGTGGTACACGTCTGTAGCTTTAACTACTTGGGAGGCTGACACAAGAGGATTGCTCAAGCCCAAGAGTTTGAGGTTGCTGTGAGTTATGATGCCACAGCACTCTATTAGGGCAACAGAGTGAGACTGTCTTAAAAAAAAAAAAATCTAGAAAAAGAACAGGCTCAGCGCCTGTAGCTCAAGCCGCTAAGGCGCCAGCCACATAAACCAGAGCTGGCAGGTTCAAATCCAGCCCAGGCCTGCTAAACAACAATGACAACTACAACCAAAAAATAGCTGGGTGTTGTGGTGGGCACCTGTAGTCCCAGCTGCTTGGGAGGCTGAGGCAAGAGAATCCTTAAGCTCAGGAGCTATGATACCACAGCACTCTACCCAGGGCGACAGCTTGAGGGTCTGTCTCAAAAAAAAAAAAAAAAGAGAAAAGAAAAAGAAAAAATAAGAAACTAATAAGGAGCAAGAATAAACAAATAGAAAACATAAAAAAATTAGAGAAAAGCACTGAACCCAAAAGTTCCTTGAGTACAACAATGAAACTGAAAAACTTCTAAACAAACTGATTCTGAAAAAGAGAAGACACAAATTACCAATACCAGGAATGAGAAAGAGGATATTACTACTGATACTGAGATACTAAAAGAATAAAGGAATATTATGAACTCTGTGCCAATAAATTAGACAGCAGATGAAATGGACAAATTCCTTGAATGTGTTAACAAAACTTACTCAAAAGAAAACCAGAATAAAAATTAAATAGGCAGTCAAAATGGCCACATGATGACCCAGATAATTTAAGCCACAGTATTACTGTCCTATCACATAATTATCATCATAATATAGTTCAGAAATCTCAAACTTCTTCAAATTTTTTCTAATTTCCTAACCCCGCACTATAACCTGCTAGTCCTTCAGTACAAAGCCTAGAAATTCTACTTCCAGCCTGGTCTTTAGTAAGCTTAAGACAAGTGGCTAAATCACAGCTGATAGCCTAATTCTGATATCAACCCAAATGGAGTACTGAATCACACAAAAGTTACCATTAGCTTTCAGCAGATGCTGCCCTCAGGAACAAATTCTCCAGTAAGTAATCAATTTTGTGATGAGGCTCTGGTGTGCAGAAAGTGGGATTTTTTTTTTGTTTTTAATCAATTTCTGCTGCTAGTAATGCCATTAAACTCATCTTGGCACAAACCCTTCTAACACAAAGCAAAGTACCTGGAATGGCCCACGTTTTCTGGGAAGATCAGTGAAAGTTCCTTCAGGTTATATTACACCAATTCCTCACCACATCCCACCTCAGAAAAGTTTCCTAATTAAGTTGATTCAACTATAGGAAGTACTATGAACTTCTAAAATCATATTTAAGCATTCACCTTGAGAAGACTATCATCATGGTACTTATCCTCCTTTTTTTTTTTGCAGTTTTTGGCTGGGGCTAGGTTTGAACCCTCCACCTCCAGCAAATGGGGCTGGCACCCTACCCACTGAGCCACAGGCGCCGCTCGGTATTTATCCTTTTAAAGACTAAAAATTTGTTAAAAATAACAGCTCCTAACAATGGTGAAAACCACAAATTTCTTCTAATCCTAAAAGCTTCCTTTTACCTGTCAGGTAACAGAAGATACCTTCCCTTTAAACTTGAAATGATTACTCTCTTTAAAAAAAAAAAGCATTGGACAAGGTCCAAAGAAATGTAAAGGTCATTAGAAATCAAGAAAGGAGAAGGGGTAAGGGTAAAAACTTACCTATCAAATGCAGCAAACATTATTTGGGTGTGGGCACATTACAAGTCCTGACTTAAGCATTATAAAAGGTGTCCATGAAACAAAATATTTATAGCCCCTTAAATTTTTTGAACAGAGTCTCACTCTTTCACCCTGGGTAGAGTGACATGGCATCCTAGCTCACAGAAACATCAAACTCTTGGACTTCAACAATTTTCTTGCCTCAGCTTCCCAAGTAGCTGGGACTACAGGTGTGTACCACTATGCCCAGCTAGTGTTTTTCTATTTTTAGTAGAAACCTCCCTCTTGCTCAGGGGGGTCTCAAACTCCTGAGCTCAAGCAATCCTTCTGCCTTGGCCTTCCAGAGTACTAGGATTATAGGGCTGAGCCACTGAGCCTGGTCTTCCCCTTAATTTGAAACAGGTCTGTCACCCCAGCAAGAGTGCAGAGGTGTCATCATAGCTCATAGCAGCCTCATACTCCTGCCTCAGCCTCCTGAGTAGGGGGACTACAGTTGTGCACCACCATGCCTGTCTAATTTTTTTTTTGAGACAGTTTCACTCTGTCACCCTGGGTAGAGTGCCATGGCATCATCATAGCTCACAGCAACCTCAGACTCGGGCTCAACTGATCCTTTTGCCCCAGTTTTCCTATTTTTAGTAGAGATGGGATCTCGCTCTTGCTCAGGCTGATCTCTAAACGCCTGAGCTCAAGTGATTCTCCTGCCCTGGCCTCCCAGAGTGCTAGAATTACAGGTGTCAGTGATCCACTGTTCCTGGACCTCCTTACATTATGAAATAAAAAATACATACATTTGCCAAAAAAATTTTATTAGAGCCAGCCCAATGGCACATGTCTGTAGTCTCAGCTCTTGGAGGATGAAGTGGGAGAATCATTTAAGCCCAGGAGTTTGAGACCAGCTCTTTTTTTTTTTTTAGAGACAGAGGCTCACTTTGTTGCCCTTGGTAGAGTGCTGTGCCATCACAGCTCACAGCAACCTCAAACTCTTAGGCTTAAGTGATTCTCTTGCCTCAGTGTCCCAAGTAGCTGGGACTACAGGCGCCCGCCACAATGCCCAGCTATTTTTTTTTTTTGTTGTCGCAGTTGTCATTGTTGTTTTAGCTGGCCTACGCCAGGTTTGAACCTGCCAGCCTCAGTGTATGTGGCCAGTACCCTACCCACTCAGCTACCGGCACCGCTGAGACCAGCTCTTAAAAACAAGCAAGACCCGGGCGGCGCCTGTGGCTCAGCAAGTAGGACACCGACCCCATATACCAAGGGTGGTGGGTTCAAACCCGGCCCCAGCAGAACTGCATCAAAAAATAGCCAGGCGTTGTGGCGGGCGCTTGTAGGCCCAGTTACTTGGGAGGCTGAGGCAAGAGAATCGCCTAAGCCCATGAGTTGGAGGTTGCTGTGAGCTGTGTGACGCCACAGCACTCTACCGAGGGCGATAAAGTGAGACTCTGTCTCTACAAGAAAAAAAAAAAGAGTAAAAATCAAGCACTAATCTCAGGCATCAATTCTGTGAAGGGGGTGTTGAGAATAAAAGAGAGAGAGAACCCTCAAACCAACTTTTATGAAGGGAGAATGAAAAGACTGGCCTAACTGGATTGAGTTCTTATATAGTTATATATGCTTTTTATAAAGTTTGAAAGCTACCAAACTTTATAAACTTTAGTTTTTTTTGAGACAGAGTTTCACTATGTTGCCCTCGGTAGAGTGCCGTGGCTTCACAGCTTACAGCAACCTCAAACTCTTGGGCTTAAGCGATTCTCTTGCCTCAGCCTCCCAAGTATCTGGGACTACAGGTGCTCACCACAACACCTGGCTATTTTTTTTTTCTTTTCTTTTTCTGGCTATTTTTTTGTTGTAGTTGTTTAGCTGGCTGGGGCGGGTTCAAACCCACCGTCCTCAGTGTATGTGGCTGGTGCTGTAACCACTGTGCTATGGGAGCCAAGCCTATAAATGTTAGTTTGAAGAGGAAACTGAGGCTAAGATGATTGGTCATCAGACTCAGTTAACTGAGGACAAGTGAAACTTGAACTGGACCAGGTGTCCTCAAACTTTTCAAACAGGGGGCCAATTCGCTGTCCCTCAGACTGTTGGAGGGCCGGACTATAGTTTAAAAGAAAAAACTATGAACAAATTCCTATGCACACTGCACATATCTTATTTTGAAGTAAAAAAACAAAACAGGAACAAATACAATTCACACCAACGCATGTGGCCCGCGGGCCGTAGTTTGAGGACCCCTGAAAGGGACCATGAGAAGTTCTCATGAAGGATCTTTCTGGCCTCTCTGCATGTCAAGACCTCTTATGAGCTGCTATTCTTAGTCATGCACAATGACAGGTGTGTTGGTTGGGTTTCGTTGATGTGTAAACTATTAATGTGTTAATTTAACAATTACTTAGTATATACCTATGACCTGAGGCCATAAAAGTGAACAAATTAAAGGCAGAAAAGCCTGTTCTTCACTGGGAGAACAGGAATTTCATTGTTGATGGGAGGGAGTCTGTCAATACCTACCATATGGTAGGCAGCCAACCCCTTCTGGCATCCCATCTACACCTGCAAAAACTGGCACATGCACAGGTTACTCCTCAGAAAAGACTGGAAATCATCAAGTATCCAGCAATACAGCAGACTGAAAAAGTTACTGTACAGCCATACACTGCAGTACCATACAACAGCAAACGACGCAAGTCTTTATATACCAATATGGAGTGAGCTTCAGCACTTTTCTCAATGATGAAAAAACAAGGTGCAAGAGTGCATTCTGACTGGGCACAGTGGCTGACACCTGTAATCCCAGCTATTTGGGAGGCTAAAGTGGGATGATCACTTTTGAGGACAGGAGTTGGAGGCTGCAGTGAGTTAAGATCATGCCATTGCACTCCAGTCTGGGCAGCAGAGCAAGAACTTGTCTCAAGATTTAAAAACAATTAAATTTTAAAAAGAGTGCATACTGTGTGCTACCACTTTTGCAAGAAGGTGGTAGGGTAAGTAGACCTATTCCCATTTTCTTGGTTTTTCTTCTAAAATTTTTTTTGGAGTATAAATAAAAAATCGGCCAAGGCTCAGTGCCTGTGGTTCAAGTGGCTAAGGTGCCAGCCACATACACCTGAGCTGGCAGGTTCGAATCCAGCCTGGGCTGCCAAACAACAATGACGGCTATAATGCCACAGCACTCTATCCAGGGTGACAGCTTGAGACTCTGTTTCAAAAAAAAAAAATTGGCCAAGGATTACAAATAATCCCACCACTCCTGGAGATCAAGGCAATAGGATCACTTGGGCTGAAAAGAGTTCAAGACCTGCCTGAGCAAGAGTGAGACCCCCCCATGTCTACAATGAATAGAAAAAATTAGCCAGGTGTAGCTGGTGCTCAGCTGCAGTCCCAGCTACTCGGGAGGCTGAGGCCGGAGAATCCTTTAAGCTCAGATGTGTGATGTAGCTGCACTCTATCCTGGACGTCGGAGTGAGACTGTCTCAAAAAATAAATACAAAAAACAAACAAAAAAAACCTTATGTAGCAGAGAAAGCAAAATTTGTCAGCTTTTCAGCATATACCTTTTTATTTATTTATTTATTTTTTTGAGACAGAGCTTCAAGCTATCACCCTGGATAGAGTGCCGTGACATCACAGCTCACAGCAACCTCCAATTCCTGGGCTCAAGCGAGTCTCCTGCCTCCGCCTCCCAAGTAGCTGGGACTACAGGCGCCCGCCACAACGC
>CAUYRH010111243.1:0-27398 GCA_963574655.1 Perodicticus potto | reverse complement strand
GTGGTGGGCGCCTGTAGTCCCAGCTACTTGGGAGGCGGAGGCAGGAGACTCGCTTGAGCCCAGGAATTGGAGGTTGCTGTGAGCTGTGATGCCACAGCACTCTATCCAGGGTGACAGCTTGAGGCTCTGTCTCAAAAAAATTAAAAAAAAAAAAAAAGACAAGTAATTCTTATTCAATGAGATTAATTTGTTAAATTTTTCTCAAATAGGTAATTAAACGAATATACAACACTGCCTGTGGCAGAGTCACTAGCTGTACACCAGAATCTATCATCTCCTGAATAGACATTTCCCAGCCTCCTTTGCAGTTGGATGGCCATGTGACTAGATTCTCCATGAGGAATGTAAGTGTTAAGTAATATAAATCTCACTTCAGGACTCAGTCTTTTAAGAAAGCCTTTTTTTTTTTTCATATTCCCTTTCCCTTCCACCAGCCAGATCCTAGACATGGCAGCCAGCCTCAGTCATGCAGATGACAATATGCTCTAGTTATGCAAAGATAACAAGCTAGAAAGAGCCTCAGTCCCGGAGTCACAGTGCAGAAGACAGCCATTCACTGACCTGAACTTTTTCTAGGGAGTTAACATGAGGAATAAATTTACGTTGTGCCAAAACGATTACAAATTTGGATTTACTTATCAGAGAAGTTTAACCTACCAAAACTGATATGTGACCTAAAGAACACTCTGATTTACTGGTTCAGTCATCAGAAACACCTTCCTTCAAACAACCTGGAAAGAAGTACACAATGCATTATTAAATAAAAGGAGTGTGGATCAGAAAAACAGACTGTAGAACATTTTTTACTAAAATGTGTAAGTCAGTTAAAAGAAATACTATGCTGGCTTATAAAGATAGATAAATATATATTTGATGACAGATGATTTAGTATAGTGGTTTAGAGCATAGATACTCTTTTTATCACTTCCTAGCTGTATAATTTTCAGGAAAAAAAAATTTTTTTTTTTTGGAGACAGAGTCCCATTCTGTCGCCCTCGGTAGAGTGCTGTGGCATCACAGCTCACAGCATCCTCTAGCTCTTGGGCTTAGGCGATTCTCTTGCCTCAGCCTCCCGAGTAGCTGGAACTACAGGCGCCTGCCACAACGCCCGGCTATTTTTTGTTGCAGTTTGGCTGGGGCCGGGTTAGAACCTCCCATCCTCGGTACATAGGGCCGCGGTGCCCTACTCACTGTGCCACAGCCACCCCCGTTCAGTTAAGTTAAAAAATTGCTTCACTTCTTAGCACTTCAATGTGTTCAGCCCTGTTACAGACATGATAATAATAGATCATACTTATCCCACTGGGTTGTTCTGGAGGTTAAATAAATTAATATATGTAAAGCACATAGTAAATGTTATGTATTATTTTATTGCATTATCATAACAGAGAAAATATGGAAAGATACATACTAAAAGGCAACAATGACTACCTCTGGGATATAGGTCAGAGGGAGGAGAGAATCTTCCTACTTTCTGCTCTTCTTTCTTGTTTCAATTTGTCACAATACAAATTTAATTAAAATTCCCATAATCCTTTGTAATTATCAAACATCCAATGATTTTTTAAAATACTTTCAAAAGAAAGTAACTAGGGTGGTGCCTGTGGCTCATGGAGTAGGTCACCCATATACTGAAGGAGGCGGGTTCAAACCCGACCTCGGCCGAACTGCAAAACAGAAAAATAGCGGGGCATCGTGGCGGGCGCCTGTAATCCCAGCTACTCAGGAGGCTGAGGCAAGAGAATCGCCCAAGCCCAGGCGTTGGGAGGTTGCTGTGAGCTGTGCGACACCACGGCACTCTACCGAGGGCAATAAAGTGAGACTCTGTCTCTACAAAAAAAAAAAAAAAAAGAAAGTAACAATCTTTTAGTCCATTCATTTTTTTTATCAGCTTCATATTACAGGTTGCTTTTTCAGAAGAGTACATATAGAGAGGCCAAGGTGAGAGGATTTGCTTAAGGCCATGAGTTGGAGACCAGCTTGGGCAATATAGCTAGACTCAGTCTCTTTTTTTTTGAGACAGAGCCTCAAGCTGTCACCCTGGATAGAGTGCCGTGGCATCACAGCTCACAGCAACCTCTAATTCCTAGGCTCAAGTGAGTCTCCTGCCTCCGCTTCCCAAGTAGCTGGGACTACAGGCACCGCCACAATGCCCGGCCATTTTTTGGTTGCGGCCATCATTGTTTGGTGGGCCCAGGCTGAATTCGAACCCGCCAGCTCAGGTGTACGTGGCTGGCACCTTAGCCCATTGAGCCACAGGCGCCATAGACTCGGTCTCTTAAAATAAAAAAAATGTAATCCAGCTTGGTGGCACACACCTGGTGTCCTAGCTACTTGAGAGGCTGAGGCAGGAGAATCACTTGAGCCCAGGAGTTCAAGTCTGCAGTGAGGTATGCCTGTGCCACTGCCCACCAATCAGGGCAAGAGGCAAGACCCTATCTCTAATAAATAAATAAATAAATGAATAAATAATAAAAACCAAAATTAAAAAAAAATGTTTAAAAGGCTACATACAAAGAAAATGTTTTATCTATATGGTCCAAAGAAAAAAATCAAATATTTTTAAATGTTTATTTGGGAAACAATAGTGGTAAAAGCTACTTATTGACACGGTTGCTTAGAACCTAGGGATTTTAATTCTGCAAATTAAATATTTTTTAGACACTTATGTGATTGGTACTAAGGATATAAGTTTCTCATTCATTTCCTTGAAAAAAATAGATTAAAGAATACTTTAGGCCAGGCGTAATGGCTCATGCCTGTAATCCTAGCACTCTGGGAGGCCGAGGCAGGTGGATTGTCTGAGCTCAGAGGTTCGAGAGCAGCCTGCGCCACAGCGAGACCCTGTCTCTAAAAATAGTCAGGCATTGTGGTGGGCTCCTGTAGTCCCAGCTACTTGGGAGGCTGAGGCAAGAGAATCGCTTGTGCCCAAGAGTTTGAGGTTGCCGTGAGCCATGACCCCACAACACTCAACTGAGGGTGCCATAGTGAGACTCTGTCTCAAAAATAAATTAATTAATTTAATTAAATTAAATAAAGTATCTCACAACATTACAACTAAAAGGATGGGGGCAAAGGATTAGCAAATGAAAACAAACCAGAAAGTTGAGGTCACAAAATGAGTAATACATATGGTAAAATAAAATTGAAAGCAATTATGTTAAAGGGAACAATAAATTTGATGAAGGATATAATTTCACACTGAGAACCTTGATGTGTTTGTATTAGTTTTCTCTTGCTGTGTAACATATTTCCACAAACTTAGTGGAAACTTAAAACCAGTGGCTCACAGATTATCTCATAGTTTCTGTAGGTCAGAAGTCTGGGCACCATCTCTTTTAATGTCTGAACAGTAGTCCATGGTGTACATATACCACAGCTTGTTAATCCATTCCTGGGTTGGTGGTATTAACCCGGATGGAGGTGGAACACATTCTTCTTAGTGAAGCATCACAAGAATGAAGAACCAAGAATCCAATGTACTCAATTCTAATATGAAGACAATAGGTGGCCTAATAAACGGTGGGAGGTAAGGGAACGAGGGAGTGGGGAGAAGAGAGGGGGGAGGAAGATGGGGGGTCACAGTGTCTTGGGGACGGGACACACTTATAAGAGGGAATCTACCTAGCAAATGCAATCAGCGTAACCTAATTCTTTGTACCTTCAATGAACTCCAAACAATAAAAAAAAGAAGAAATCTGACCACAAGTATACAACATGCTCTGGTCAAATGGAGGTGCCAGCTGGTCTGTGTTCGCATCTAGGCTCATCCGGCATGTGGACTCCTCTTCTGGACGCTCTCAGGGTATCAGCAAATTCAGTTTTTTGAGACTGTAAGACTAAGGTCTCTGTTTTCTTGCTAGATGTTGGCTGGGGTTCATTTCGTTGGGGGCATGGGAAAGAACCCTTTGCCCTTTGATGTTTCAGTGAAAATTCAACTCACACAAGGCAGATTAACTGGAGAAAAGGCATACAAATGTATTATTAACCTGGACACACTGGAATCTTCAGAGTGAAGACTCAAAGATACAGGGAAAACTGTCCATTTTTATGCTTAGGTTCAACATTGTATGCACAGCCCTGTCAAAATATGATTGGACAAAAAGGGAATGATCTAACGCTAATGGACTGAGGGGGGGAACCCAGCAAGGCCTGTCTGTCTAGATTCTTCTTAGCCTCTCTGAGCAGCATTCCTTCCTTCCAGGTGTGGGCAGGGCTCTGTCTGGAACGGGGGTCTTGCGACCTACAGTCAGACAAGGTAGATCAGACAGCTTCTTTCTGGCTAGTTTTAACACAGAAAGGCAGAGGGAAAGATAAAGTAATATTTTTAGGTTTTTGTGACCGGCTTGAGGGAAATGAAGTTCTGATTTTTATGACCTGCCTTGCCAGAAGAGGGAGTCTGGTTTCTATGTTATCCTTGGAAGAGACTGGGATTGAAGGACAGAAGAGCCAGAGAACACCAGAAAAAAACTTTTGCTTCTGGTCAGGCCTTGTGGCTCACATCTAATCCTAGCTCTCTAGGAGGCCAAGGCAGGAAGATCCCTTGAGCTCAGGAGTTCACAGCCAACCTGAGCAAAAGTGAGACCCTGTTTCTACTAAAAATAGAAAAATCAGCTGGGCTTGGTGGTGTGCACTTGTAGTCTCAGCTAGTCGGGAGGCTGAGGCAGGAGGATCACTTAAACCCAGTAGTTCGAGGCTGCAGTGAGCAAGGCTGACATCCCGGCAATCTAGCCTGGGCAACAGAGTGAGACTCAATCTCAACAAAAATAAATAAAAACTTTTACTTCACCAGTTTGATGAAAATATTTCAAATGGTATATAAAACCAGCATATTGTACCCTATGATTGCATTAAGGTACACAGCTATGATTTAATAAAAAAAAAAAAAATACAAACTTTTGCTTCTGAGACTACTACTAAGGTTTTCATTTGGGTATACTGTTTACTGATTCTCAACAACTCTTAGCTCCTAGAAGCCTCCCTGGAGTCCTTGATTCACAGCCCTTTCCATAGACAGTTCAAGACAAGGTTGTTGCTTCCTCAAGGCCAGCATGAGGCTTTCTCACTTCAAATCTCTCTGACTTCCTCAAAATCTCCTACCTTTAAACTCTCTTTTAAAGGGCTCGCTTGATCTAGTCAGCCCTACCAAGTTAATGTGCCTTCTGATTAACTGAAGGTTGAATGATTAGGGACCTTGGCTGTATTTGTAAAATCCCTTCACCTTCAATGTAACATAACCTCATCCTGAGAGCGACAACCCATCACACTCACAGATTTCTCTCACACTCAGATCTTACACTCTTCAGACCTGGCTTGAATACCAACCAGCCAGGATTCTGGAGACCATCTTAAAATTCTACTTGCCACAATGTTGAATTGATTTTCATGAAAACATATTAAATGTTAATACATTAAGTACATTAACTGTTAAAAATGCAAAATGAGGGTTTTTATAAATATGAAAGTAGTGCGATCTCATTTGTATTTCTGTCTTTGACAGATGGACTAGGCAAAAAAAATTTTTTTTTGACATCAATATAAGACATCTAAATTATATAATTAACAAGACTTATTTCAAATATTATGAGAACTAAAAATATATAATATACTTGTATTTCCTGTGTCCTATGAACTTGCTCTTATATTAGATAAAGTGAAAATCTTTTTTTTCTTTTTTTGAGATAGACCCTCAAGCTATTGCCCTAGGTAGAGTGCCGTGGCATCACAGCTCACAGCAACCTCCAACTCCTGGGATTAAACAATTCTCTTGACTCAGCCTCCCAAGTAGCTGGGACTACAGGTGCCTGCCACAACACTCGGCTATTTTTTGGTTGTAGTTGTCATTGTTTGTTGTTTGGCAGGCCCAGGCTGGATTCGAACCCACCAGCTCTGGTATATGTGGCTGGCGCCTTAGCCACTTGACCTACAGGTGCCGAGCCAGATAAAGTGAAAATCTTAAAGTCAAGAAGTAAATATTAGACTCGGCACCCATAGCACAGTAGTTATGGGTGGGTTTGAGCCTGGTCTGGGCTAGCTAAGGGCAACTACAACAAAAAAAAAAGCCAGGCCTTGTGGCAGGTGCCTGTAGTCCCAGCGACTTGGGAGGCTGAGGCAAGAGAATCGTTTAAGCCCAAGAATTAGAGGTTACTATGAGCTGTGATGCCATAGCAACTCTACTGAGGGTGACATGGTGAGACTCTGTCTCAAAAAAAAAAAACAGAAGTAAATATTACATGGGTCACAGTGTCTAAGTATGAGACAATAAAGCTAAAAGAGAGAAGAAAAAATTAACCAAAGTAAGCTAAGCATTGCAAAAGTTTAATTAATTACTCTTTTATGTAATTCTTGAACCAAAGGAGAAAGCAGTACAGCAATAACAATTTAGTGACAATGAAGCACTACATATAAAAGGCTATAGAATGATATCTATCCTAACTATGTCCTAAAAAAAAAAAGTTATAATAGAATGATAAGTATCTAGCCAAAAAGCTAGGGAAAGAAACCATAATTTATAATAAAGGAATCTAAGAGAAATATATTAGTAAAAATAAAAGAATTAAAACACAAAAGTTTATTTTTTATGTTTCAAAAAGCAATGAAGAATGTAGAAAGATCTACACTAGCTTAACAGTGAGTGGTGGGCGGCGCCTGTGGCTCAACGGAGTAGTGTGCCGGCCCCATATGCCAGAGGTGGCAGGTTCAAATCTAGCCCTGGCCAAAAAAAATTAATTAATTAAAAAAAAAAAAAAAAACAGTGAGTGGTAAGCCTTAGAGGTACAAAGACAAGCATCTTTCCTAATGGTTTTGAATTTGTTATTATAAACATGTATTATTTTTCTAATTGAAAATAGGCAAATAAATAAGGAATATTCTGGCTTTTGAAAGTTAGCTAGAAATTGCCAATTATTACATAAACTATTTTTCCAATAAATTATGGAACACATTTAAAAATTAACCATGTAATTGTTCAAAATTAATACCTCAAATTCTGAAATGCAAAAATTATATAGACATCTCAGAACTCAAGAGCTATTAGTTCTCATATTATTTAATTTTTAAATTTCTTCAGTGGTTATACATGTCTTTAGGTTTTTGTCTTTTGCTTGAGTCAGTTAGAAAATTATCTTTTTCTAGGAAGTGATCCATTTCCTCTGGGTTTTCAGATTTGTTGGAATAAAGTTGAACATCTTATTCTTTTAATTGTTTCTGTAGTTTTAATACACTATATTTTTCTCATTCTTTTTTTTTTTTTTTTTTTTTTGCATTTTTTGGCCAGGGCCAGGTTTGAACCCACCACTTCTGGTATATGGGGCCAGTGCCCTACTCCTTTGAGCCACAGGTGCCGCCCATTTTTTTCTCATTCTTAATGTTCTATAATTATAATTTCTACTTTTTTTTTTTTTTTTTGAGATATGGTCTTGCTCTCTTGCCCTGTCACCCTGGGCTAGAGTGCAGTGGTATCATCGTAGCTCACTGATATTGTAGCTCACGGCAATATCAACCTTCTGGGCTCAACCAATCCTCCTGCCTCTGCCTCCCAAGTAGCTGGTGCATGCCACCATACCTTGCCCACTTCCTCCCTTTTTACAATTAACATTGCCAGAATTTTATGTATTGCACTGGGTTTTTTGTGAAAGAACTAGTTATTGGATTTATTGACAAATTGTGTATTGTATTTTTCTTATTTTTTTATTTAGGGGAGCCGGGGTCTCACTATGTTGCCCAGGCTGGTCTTGAACTCCTGACCTCAAGGGATCCTCCCACTTCAGCCTTCCAAAGCACAGATTATAGGTGTGAGCCACTGTGCATGGCCAGATATACTATCATTCTGCTTTCTAATCTTTAAATTGTTCATGGCTACCTCATTGATTTCCATTGTTTTGCTTTTATAAATAATCACACAGGAAATACGCTTGACTTGACTCTTTATACTCTAGTGCTCGTATTTCTGAAGGTAGAGTCCTAAAAGGAGAATGAGTCACAAGAATCATAATTGATTCTTCCAAAAAGTTGTGCAAACTTATACTTCCATCAACTACATATGAGTGTACCGTTCTCCAAACCTCATCGACACAGGATACCATCAATCTTAGTAATTTTCCAATCTAATATGCAAAAACATGATATGGCCTATTAATTGATGAGGGGGGAGTCCATTGTATAAAAAAAGAAGATAAACTCTCATGATGCTTTAGTAGGAATAATATGAGCCAGAACATTAAACTTAGAAGAGTGGACAGGTCAGTAAAACCCCATAAACAGAGAGAAAGTGGAGCAGAAACCAGGAGAATGGTGGAATTTTTCATTCATTTGACTGCAAGAGCTGGGGAAAGCCAACAGCAGAATGGGAATTTGATGATGTTTAGTTGAGGTTTCAGTTATGTGTGTGCTGTGTGGGTACCACAACTCCATATAGACTATGCAAGGGGGACTCACTTCATGATAATGATAATAAAAGAAAGAACTTTATTTGAGTAAATGAGCGAGGGACAGCAGCATTCAGGCTTGTGGGCTCCACCGTGAAAGGTGGTAGGGTAGAAGCCCTGGGTGACACAGTCACCAGTAGTATTCTAAGGGAAGAATTTGAATTAGGCCTAGAAGGGCTATAAGAACCCAGGGACTCAGGAGTTTCTGTGGTTTTCCCTCTGGATTGTTTATTTTTGGTGCTAATAAAGGAGCAGCAGAAGGAAATCAATGTGTTTACATTCATTTGTACCAAAACTTTATATTTCATACATATTTGCCCTTCTGCTGCTGACTGGTCCAAAGCCAAACTCAGCCTCCATCCCTGACCTTTCTGCCTGGCATCACACTCCCAAGGCATTTCTTTTTGGCTTCCTTTTCCCCTTATGTCATAGCCATTTTCTTCAGATTCTGAAGTTGGGTTTGGATCTGGTGTTCTTAGCTTTGGAAATTCCTCCACCTACTGGTAGCCTAAAGTCCTATCCATTTATGTTAGTTATATAAGGAGGGTCACAGTTATTTTATTAATTCAGCCTATTTTTAAGAGTAACCGTGCCTTTTGTGAATTATGACATGTTTCTAAACCACTTAGAATTCCTAAGATCCAAAAGTTTGGTTATAAGAAGAATATAGTCTTATCACGATATAAAATACAGTAAACAGATAACAAATTTCTTAATAATTAATACTTAATCACTAGGGGGCAGAAAATCACTCCAAGTTTGGCTAGAGAAAAAAAGATGCCTTACTTTATGTGTATTTCTAAAAGTACCAAAATCAAATTATTTTTCAATTTAATAATTGATTTTGAACTTTGGGCATATTATTTACAAAAGAAGTCGTTGGAAGTGGTTTTATTTTTTACAAATTGTTTTCTACCAGTGTTTCAAATCAAAAGACCCTCCTTCTGAATTAAAGACTTTAAAGACCAATTTGACTTTGTGGGTCAGGTTTGCCTTATATTACTAGTAAGAATAGTTGAATATGTTTATAATCTAAAAATGTTTGTTTTACTAAAAATTAGAGAAATTCATAATAAAAACAATATATTTATAGCTGTCCAAGTTTTGAGTACTCTATTTTCAGTTGCCCTTTCAAAATACGGATTCAAACATGGTTAAAAATGATTAGCCACTTTCACAGCTTCTATTCCAAAACAAACTCGTTAAAGGTTAGAATGCTTTTTTTACTTTCTCACCTTTCATTCTCCTTTCAGTCAGCCTTTCATTCTTTGCCCCACAAAACTAGTCAGGCAAAGCCATCTGTGACTTCCTAATGGCCAGATCCATGTTCTTAAGCCAGTTGGAAGGATCCTAAGCCAGCCCTTGCTAGTTTAAGCTTAAGGGAAATGTATGGAAAGTGTGTTGGAGCCAAGCACAGTGGTACCTGCCATAGTCCCATCTACTCAGGAGGCTTAGGTATCAATTCCAGACTGGACAAAAAGTGAGCCCTTGTCTCATAGATAGATAGATAGAATATTACACTTCCTAAGAATAAAGGAAGAAGTACAGGTAGCAAGAGATAATCATCAGTCTTATTAGATAAGGACCCTCTGTTGTCATTCAAATTACTCCATCCTTGCTGGGTGGTGGCTCACTCCTGTAATCCCAACACTCTGAGGCAGGTGGATTGCTCGAGCTCAGGAGTTTAAGACCAGCCTGAGCAAAAGCGAGACCTTATCTCTAAAATAGCAGAGCGTTGTGGTAGGCGCCTATATTCCCAGCTACTTGGGAGCCTGAGGCAAGAGGCTCACTTGAGCCAAGGAGTTTGAGGTTGCCGTGAGCAATGATGTCAGAGCACTCTACCCTCTACCAAGGGTGACAAAGTGAGACTCTGTCTCAAAAAAAAAAAAAAGGAAAGAAAAGAAAAGAAAACAAATAACTCCATCTTTGACTCAAGTTTCCAAGTCCCAGGTAAGCCAGTCCACTTTGCTAAGCTTGGGTGGCATGTCCACTCCATGGCTCAGGGTGGCAGGGCAGAATGACCTGACAGTCCTACCACAGCTGTATATATTGGGTTGTTCAGGAAGAGGATATTGGGTGCTATTACCAAAAGGGGAGGGGATGTTCAAAAAGAAAACACCTACCACAGTTTTCATCCTTCCTGATTTCTTTATGATTCTGACACCAGGTGTAGCTCCTGAGATAGTTAGTTCTATGTGTTAACTTGCCTGGGCCATGTAGTGCCCAGATTATACATTATTTCTGTGTCTGTGAGAATATTTCCTGATGAGGTTAGCATTTGAATTGGTGGACTCAGTAGACTTCCCTCTCCCATGTGGATGGCTACCAACCAAATTGTTGAGGACCTAAATAGAACAAAAGGTGGAGGAAAGAGGGGGAATTCTCCCCATTTTTGTTTCCTTCCTGCCTGCTTGAGCTAGAACATTGGTCTTCTTCTGACCTAGGATTGGGATTCACACCATTAGTTCCCCTGGTTCTCAGGCCTTTGAACTTGGACTAAGATTATACCACATTTGGGGGTCTCCAGTTTGCAAACAGCAGGTCATAGAACTTCTCAGTCTCCATAATCATGTATACCAATTCTTTATAACAAATCTTTTCATAAGCATATAGCTCTTTTTCTAAGGGAAAGACATAAACAACACTGGCCTGTGACCCAGGCACTGGTTTGTAATCAGTGATGAAGAATGCTTTAAGATAGATATATTCTATTGGTTCTGTTTGGAAAACCCTCACTAATATGACTCCCTTCTTACAGAAAGTCTGTCTTCTCACTCAATCTTACTTCCCTTCCCACCTCACCAACTATCCCTTCTCAATCATTTTTTTCCCTTGAATATTACCTTGGTCTCTGTTCTTGGATTTCCTTTTTTTTCATTTCATAGTTTCCCATCTGCTCATCACTTCAAGAACCACCTATCTCAGTGGTTCTCAACCTTCCTAATGTTGTGACCCTTTAATACAGTTCCTCATGTTGTGGTGACCCCCAACCATGAAATTATTTTCATTGCTACTTCATAACTGTAATTTTGCTACTGTTATGAATCATAATGTAAATATCTGATATGCAGGATGTATTTAGGCGACCCCTGTGAAAGGATCGTTCACCCCCCAAAGGGGTCGCGACCCACAGGTTGAGAACTGCTGACCTATATGCTTATGACTTTTGGTTCATATCCTTACAGATACAATATATTGAACAACTGGTGCCCCTTGGATCCCCAACTGGCAAGTCACTGTTCCCTACTTCCACCATCTCTGTCTTGTGCTCCATTTCCATGAGTGGCATCACAGTGCACTCAGTCATCCAAGCCACAGGCCTCCTCCTCTCTCTCCGCACCTATTCAGTACCAAACCCTACAGACTGTGCTTCCTTAAATTCACTCAAATGTCTCCTCTCCTTTATATTCCCATTGCTATTTTCTTGGTTCAAGTTCTCCTTATGTAGACTATAGTCTCCCAACTGGAGTCCATGTCTTCAACTTTACACCATTCCAACTCATCTCCTGCTGTTACTAGAGAGATATTTCTGAAAAAAAAAATAGATATGATCAGGTTCATCTCCCTGGTTAAAGCTCTTTGATAGCTTCTGCTGTCCACAGGATAAAGTCCATACTCTCTCATACAGGACAAAAGCCCTTTGTAACCCAGTCCCTCCCTGGTTTTCCCAGATTTATCTCCACTCAGGTCTACTTGAGCTGTCAGTATCATGGCTATTTCCCTGAACTTTGCTCAGGTTGCCCTCTCCCTGAGATCACCCTCCCCTACTACATTCTTCTAATAAATGCCTTAAAGTCTCCATTGAACTCAAAGCCACCTTCCTATATAAAGCCCTTCCTGGTTCTCACCTGTCTCCATGAGCATAGAACTGACTACTCCCTCCTTTGGGTTCACTTTTTTTTTTTTTTTGCAGTTTTTGGCCGGGCTGGGTTTAAACCCGCCACCTCCGGCATATGGGGCTGGCCCCCTACTCCTTTGAGCCACAGGCACCGCCCCTTGGGTTCACATTTTACCCTGTGCTTACTAATCTGTCCATCTCTCCCCTGTTTTCTATCAGACTCTCAACGACAAGGACAGGATTCTTCTCGTATTTGTAGCACAATACCCGGCATAGTAGCTGGCGCTTAAAATGCTCAGTAAATGTGTATAGAAATGAATTTGTGACTGGAGGCGTTAGGTTCAGGTAGTTGTCTGAGTTCTGGGTTCTTGGTGTGCTCTTGGTCAAAGAATGAGCAGACCCACCAAAAGCGAGGCAAGAGTGAAACGAAGTTATTGAGGAAGAGAAAGACAGGTTTATAGAGCAAGAGCAAGATATAGGTTTACAAAGCAAGATGCGTTTACCACAGATGATGAACAGGCCCCCTTGTCATAACAAAAAGGCTTTGGTTATGGTCTGGAGTCTTGTTTTATGGTGTCTAGATTGGGCCCTCCGGCCAGGCATGGTGGCTAACGCCTGTAATCCTAAAACTCTGGAAGGCTAAGGCGAGTGGATTGCTTGAGCTCTTGAGTTTGATACCAGCCTGAGCAAAAGCAAGATTCTGTCTCTACTAAAAATAGAAAAACTGAGGCAAGAGGATCACTTAAGCCCAAGAGTTGGAGGTTGCTGTGAGCTGTAATGCCAAGGCACTCTACCATGTCACTCAAGGGTGAAAGCCTGAGACTCTGTCTCAAAGAAAAAAAAAAGAAAATAATAAAGGCGGGGCATGGTGACTAACTCCTGTAATCCTAGCACTCTGAGAGGCTGAGGCAGGTGGACTGTCTGAGCTCACAAGATCAGCCTAAGCCAGAGCGAGACACTGTCTCTAAAAATAGCCGTTCATTGTGGAGTGGGCCTGTAGTCCCAGCTACTTGGGAGTCTGAGGCAAGAGGATTACTTGAGCCCAAGAGTCTGAGGTTGCTGTGAGCTATGACATCACAATACTCTACTGAGGGTAACAAAGAGAGACTCTGTCTCAAAATAAATAAATAAGGCTTGGGCAGTGCCTGTGGCTCAACGGCGTGGGTCACCAGCCCTATATGCCAGAGGTAGCAGGTTCAAACCCAGCCTCAGCCAAAACTGCAAAAAATAAATAAATAATAAATACGACTGGGTGCCCATAGCTCAGTGGTTAGGGTGCCGGCCACATGCTGCGGAGCTGGTCGGTTTGAACCCAACCCAAGCCTGCTAAACAAACAAACAAACAAAAAGTAGCCAGGCATTGTGGCGGGTCCCTGTAGTCCCAGCTACTAGGGAGACGGAGGGAAGAGAATTACTTGAGCACAAGAATTTGAGGTTGCTGTGAGCTATGACACCAGAGCACTCTGCTGAGAGTGATAAAGTGAGACTGTCTCAATTAAATAAATAAATAAATAGACTGGGCCCTCCTCCTGGTTCAGAGGTCACCAGGGAACCACTTTGATGGACAGTTAAGGACATGATAATTAGCATCAGGTTACTCTAGTCACTTTCCAAGTCCTATTGTGCCTGGGTGGCCAGGCCTGCAGGCTGTTTCTCCTTTGTCCAGATGTAACAGGTGCTACTGGTAGGATCGAGGGTGAGGCAGGGCCAAGGGGAGTGCCTGTACTTGTTCTTCCCAGGTGGGGCAAGTGCTCAAGGCAGGACAAAGGCAAGGCATCCACTTTTGTCACCAGGAGAATCTCAGAGGTCCCTTCTTATCTACCTAACAAAGTGGGTGGAGAAAGCTTACAGGCTCACTTGAGGAATTCAGAAAGAATATTGTCATCAACACTCCCGGTTAGAATTACCTGGAGACTCAATGTATGTCAGTAGCTCCCAATTTTGGTTGCACAGTAGAATTGCTTGGGGAGTATTTTTAAAATACAGATGGCTGGCTCCAACCAAGATACTGGCTAAATCAGAATCTTTAGGAGAGGGGCATTCTTTAAAGACTCCCAGAAATTCTAGGGCGGCGCCTGTGGCTCATCGAGTAGGGTGCCAGGCCCCATATACGGAAGGTGGCGGGTTCAAACCCGGCCTCTGCCGAACTGCAAAACAGAAAAATAGCCAGGCGTTGTGGCCGGCGCCTGTAGTCCAAGCTACTCGGGAGGCTGAGGCAAGAGAATCGCCTAAGCCCAGGAGTTGGAGGCTGCTGTGAGCTGTGTGATGCCATGGCACTCTACTGAGGGCAATAAAGTGAGACTCTGTCTCTGTTTGAAAAAAAAAAAGACTCTCAGAAATTCTAATGTCCAGTCAAAATTAAGAACCACTGGGTACATACCATCCCTGAAATGACTGCAGCCAGACTTGGAGATAATGAGATTGGATTTCTAAGGAGCTTCTGAGCAAAATGCCCAGGTAGTAAATCGCTCCTTCTCTAGGGGAAAAGTCTTAACATCACTGGCCTATGACCCAGGCCCTGGTTTGTAATCAATGGCAAGGAATTGTTTTTAAGAGTACCCAATAGTACTCCGTTATTGGAATCAGAAATGATCCAAAATCCAAAAGTTTTTGATCCCCGATTGATACCACAAGTAGAAAATTCCACACCTGGTGGGTGGTGCCTGTGGCTCAATGGAGTAAGGCACTGGCCCCATATGCCAGAGGTGGAGGGTTCAAACCCAGCCCCGGCCAAAAACTGCAAAAAAAAAAAAAAAGAAAATTCCACACCTGACCTCTTGTGACAGGCTACAGTCAAAACGCAGGGACATGACACACAGTTTACTCAGAATGCCCCCTCATCCCTAGAGGACCCACTTCCTTGTCCCTCGACTGCTTCTGGTGTTTTTTCTAACCTAACAAATTAAAATACAGCTAACCACAACCTGAAGCCATCAAGTTTCTCAAAACAAGAATATTCCAGTATCTGCTTATGAGGTGTTCCAAGATCAAGGCTGGGAAAAACTGGGGAATGAGGAGCCAGCATTCAGCATGCAGACTTTCATTCAATCTGCTTCATGTAAGTACTGTGCCTCATTTCCACTTTCCAAGATACCTTCTACCTCTAAGTTCCGAGTCCTTCCTCCCTAGGACCTTCTATTTTGCACAAATACATCCACCTTGCGGCTTTGTAATTTTGTTCCTGTTTCATTTCAGTGAGTCTTAGAAAGGAGATAAACACGTGTCATCCATTCATTCTACGTTGCTAGACTATTTTTCTTTGTGTGTGCGTGCAAATCTGAATTTTATTTTAAACGTAAATTGCACAATCACATTTAATGTGTTCTCTGACATTTTCTGTAGCCTGTGGAGGTTGAACAAGAAACTGACAGTGGCTTCTTGCTTGGCATATAATTCAAAATGCCTGTGTATGCATCTAGACTTTTTCTTAAGCTTAGATCTCTTGCAGAATCTAATTTTCCTAAAGTCTTTTTTCTTTTCCTTTTTCTTTTCTTTTTTTTTTTTTTGCATCTCAGATTCCATGGTTCTGGGTTCCATTTCCTTCCTACAGAATTATATTCTTTAGAATTTAGAATGAGGGTGCATGAGTGGGAAACTCTCTATTTTTGTTAGCTTCTCTAACAGTTTAATGGTTTATTATAAAGTGAATATCCTTGTAATTACTTCTGAGATCAAGGAATAGAACTTTGTCAGCCATACGAGAAGTCCGTCCATGCTCCACCTCAATCACGAGTCCTTCCCTTCTCTCAAAGTGATCATATCCTTTTATAATTGTCACTTTTTTGCATTTAAGTGTATCCCTAGGCATTATAGATTAGTTTCGGTCTTTAATTTTATGTCTTTTAAGTCTTCTTTAATCTATAGGGTTCCCCCATATTTTTTTCCAACAATGTTATCTATTGAAGAATTCAGTCGTTTGACTTACAGGGTTCCCCATGGTCTGGATTTTGTAGATAGTAGACTAAGGGTGTATTTCAATATGCTCCTTTGTTCTCTATTTCTGTAAATTTGCAGTGGGATCCAGAAGTTTGAGCATATGTGGGTTTAATCCCTTTGGTAAAAGTACACATTATTATAAATTTATGTTTTTAGAAATATTGGATAGGTTTCAGTTCATTCTAATTATTACCCTCATTGAAACTCAAACTGTCCCATGTATAGCCAGTAGGAATCTCTGCATGTTGGCTGGGTCCTTTGGACATGACTATAGAAGTCTTTCATAGTTTCTCTGCTCTTTTGTATGACAAGATACTTCATGCTCATTTCAAACGCTGCCTGCCCTAGACCTAGATTATCCGTTTCTCCAAGAATCCCATATTTCTTTCAGTGGGACTTTGTATTTCAAGACCAGAGTCCAGATGATAACGATGACCACTATTAACAAAAAGACAAATAAGGCTCGGCGTCTGTGGCTCAATGGGCTAGGGCGCCAGCCACGTACACCTGAATTGGCGAGTTCGAATCCAGCCCGGGCCCGCCAATCAACAATGACGGCTGCAACCAAAAAATGGCCAGGCGTTGTGGCTGACGCCTACTTGGGAGGTGGAGGCAAGAGACTCGTTTGAGCCCAGGAATTGGAGGTTGCTGTGAGCTGTGATGCCACACACTCTATCCAGGGTGATAGCTTGAGGCTATGTCTCAAAAAAAAAAAAAAAAAGACAAATAAGAAAGACTGACCGATTGATAAGAGTTCAGACTGATGATAATTACTCATTTTATCCCGTATCAAACACACATGCAACATTCTCAAAAAAAAAATACTAATATTACCACCATCAATATACCAAAATGTTTAAATATTTTGCCTTTTATTTTGGGAAGCTGAGGTGGGAGATACTAATTGAGCCTAGGAGTTTGAGACCAACCTGGGCAACATAGTAAGACCCATCTCTTAAAAAATATTCTTCATAGTAAATGTTCCCTGTTCAAGTTACTGCCTGGTTTCTGCCTCTTGACTGACCCCTGACCAAAGCAAACACTCATCAAGTCTCAGTTCTACAAGTAATTAAGTATTTAAGGTTCCCCACCTGTGAGTCCTTTTGGTTGCTGAGCCTCATTCTCTAGTAGATTCCATACAAAGAACTCAAGTGGATAACACTTTCTGAATTCTTCCATTTTGATAATGTATTATGCTTTTTGTTTTTGGGGTTTTTTTTGAGACAAAGTCTCACTGTGTCGTCCTTGGTAGAGTGCTGTGGTCTCACAGCACTATCCAATATTTCTAAAAACATGATAGAGTGCCGTGGCATCACAGCTCACAGCAACCTCAAACTCTTGGGCTTGAGCGATTCTCTTGCCTTAGCCTCCCAAGTAGCTGGGACTACAGGCACCTGCCACACGCCGGTTTATTTTTTTGTTGTTGCAGTTGTCATTGTTGTTTAGCTGGCCTGGGCTGGGTTTGAACCTGCCACACTTGGTGCATCTGGCCGGCACCATAACCACTGTGCTATGGGTGCCAAGCCAATGTATTATGTTTTTGTATTTGAAAGTCAGTTTTTCTGGGTAAAAAGTCTTGGTTCAATATTTTCTTTCTTTAAATATTTTAAATATATTTCACCATTTTTTTCTCCCATGGAATATTACTATTGAAGTCTTACAATAGTCCAGTTTTATTTCTCTCATAAATTCCTTGATTCTTTTTTTGGCCTCATGTAACTTTTTATTTTAAGAGACAGAGTCTTGGGGCCATGCCTGAGGCTCAAAGGAGTAGGGCGCTGGCCCCATATGCCGGAGGTGGTGGGTTCAAACCCAGCCCCGGCCAAAAACTCCAAAAAAAAAAAAAGAGAGAGAGAGACAAGAGTCTTGCTCTGTCACCCAGGCTGGAGTGCAGGGGTGCAGTCATGGTTCACTGTAACCTTGGAGTCCTGGGCAAGCAATCCTTCCACTTCAACCTCCTGAGTAGCTGGGACTATAGGTAAGTGCCACCATGCCCAGCTAATTATTTTATTTTCTTTCTTCCTTTCCTTTCCTTCCTTTCTTTATTATTATTATTACTTTTTGTTTTAGGAGACAAGTTATCACTATGTTGCCCAATCTGGTCCTAAGGCCACTTTTTAAAAAAATGTACCAACTCTAGTAATTTGACTAGAATACATCTTGTTGTTCATTGACAGTGTTTTCAGGTACACAGTCTGCTGTTTCTATATATGATGTATATAAAACCTTGGCCAGGCACAGTGGCTCACAACTGTGATCCCAGCACTCTGGGAGGCCAATGCAGGTGGATTGCCTGAGCTCACAGGTTTGAGACCAGCCTGAGCAAGAGCGAGACCCCTTGTCTAAAAATAGCCGGGCGTTGTTGGGCGCCTATAGTCCCAGCTACTCAGAAAGCTTAGGCAAAAGAATCACTTCAGCCGAGGAGTTGGAGGTCGCTGTGAGCTATGACACCAGAGCACTCTATTGAAGGCGACAAAAGGATACTCTGTCTAAAAAAAAAAAAAAAAAAAAAGGATTTAAAGGAGAAAATATTTTTGTACAGTTTCATAATGTTTTTGTGGTTTAAGCCATGTGTTACAGTGAGTCAAAAATGTTTTTGAAAAATTGAAGTTCATAAAGTAAAAAAGTTACACTAGAAAAAAATTCTCTTTATAAGTTTAGCGTAGCCTAAGCATGCAATGTTTATAAAGTCTACAGTAGCATACGGTGATGTCCTAGACCTTCACATTCACTTGTCACTCACTAACAGACTCATCCTGAGCAAGTTCCAATGCTGCAAACTCCATTTATAGTAAAGGCCTTATAAAGTGTAACATTTTTTTATCTTTTATAATATATTTTGACTGTACCTTTCTATGTTTAAAATTGTTTAGATGCACAATACTTACCATTGTATTATAATTGTCTACACTATTTGGTGCAAAATCCCTGCTGTACGGGTTTGTAGCCCAGGTCTACCATCTAGGTTCTGTGTGGAGCTGTCTACCACCCAGGTTTGTGTTGTCCATGTGATGAAACCGTTTAACGATGCAGCTCTCACAATGTGTCCTCTGGGGGTGTGTGTGTGTGGTTTTATAAATGTATTGAGGAGATATACGAGTAACTCAGAACAACTTTTCTTGAATCAAAATGTGTTATATTTGTTATGTTATCTGTCTTTGGTTTCCTTTATCTGGGACTCTTAATCCACCTGTTGGATGTTCTTTATCTTGAACAATTCTCTAAAATTATTTTTATCTCTTTCTACATGTCTTTTTGATTTAAATTAAAAATGTTGGCTAGGTACAGTGGCTCACATCTGTAATCTTAGCACTGTAGGAGGCCGAGGCAGCTGGATTGCTTGAGCTCAGGAGTGGGAGACCAGCCTCAGCAAAAGTGGGACCCCATCTCTACCAAAAATAGAAAAACTATCCAGGCACTGTGGTAGGTGCCTGTAGTCCCAGCTCCTCGGGAGGCTGGGGCAAGAATTTGGGGTTGCATGAGCTATGATGAACCACAGCACTCTACCCAGGTTGACTGGGTGAAACCATGTCTGGGAAAATTTTTTTTTCATTTTCAATTTCCAGTTCCCTTCCAGCACTACCTGTTGTATTTTCTTTACTCTTTTGTTTCTTCTATTTTAGTTTTCTTTTCTGAGATCAATTTTTCTTTTATTTCTAATTCTTTCCCAAGTTCTAATACTTCATTTCTGAGTTTTTCCTTTCCTGACTTATTTTGCTCTTTTGTCTCTTATAACATTTATGTTTTTACAGTGACACTGTGCCAGGTACTACATCAACAGTGGTATTCAAAGCAAAGTCCATGTTTTCAAGAATCACAGTATTTCACTCCTTCCAAGCCATCTTCATGTTTTTTGCTCCTGTTTCTCTTGCCATCCACTCCAACTTGAAATGCTTGTTTGAACATTAAAACTTTCTCATAGTTGATTTTAAAACCAAATTTGTAAGGGTAAACTTTTCTAGTTAGGCCACCATAATCTTTTCCTTATTTTGAATTACTAAATGGGTTTTCAAGTGCTTCCCTTTTTCTTTTTCTTGAGACAGTCTTACTATGTTGCCCTCACTGGAGTGCTGTGGCATCACAGCTCACAGCAAACTCAAACTCTTGGGCTTAAGCAATTCTCTTGCCTCAGCCTCCCAAGTAGCTGGGACTACAGGTGCCCACCACAACGCCCAGCTATTTTCTTCTTGCAGTTGTCATTGTTTAGCTGGCCTGGGTCGGGTTCAAACCCACCAGACTCAGTGTATGTGGCTGGCATCGTAACCACTGTACTACCGGCACCAAGCCAGGTCATTAGCTTCTTTTTCTTTTTAGAGACAGAGTCTCACTTTGTCTCCCTCTGTAGAGTGCTGTAGCATCATAGCTCACAGCAACCTCCAGCTCTTGGGCTTAAGCAATTCTCCTGCCTCAGCCTCCCCAGTAGCTGGGACCATAGGTGCCCAGCTATTTTTTGTTGCGGTTTGGCTGGGGCCGGGTTTGAACCCGCCACCCTCTGTATATGGGGCCAGCACCCTACTCACTGAGCCACAGGCGCTGCCCTGAGGTCATTAGCTTCTTAAGGGCAAAAAAAGTTATGGTTTATAAGTTTATAAAATAAAAAACAATTCTGCACATTGTTGGAACTCAGAAAGCAATATCCCAAAATGAAGGCCTCAGAAGCACATGTTTTTCTCTGACTTTCTTCTGCCCTCCTATGTCTCAGTCCCATTCTCCCCACCCCCCAGACTAGCCACAGAAACCAGAATCCCTCTCCCCCACGATGGGTCATAGAAACCTGAAACCCCTTCCCCTAAAGCCAGCCATGAAACCTAAAAATATTACTCTAACTTTGCCCTTGCTTTTCGGTGTGAAAACTGGTCGTAAAGAAATTATCTGACTTACCTTGTTTGACAGTAGGTCCTAAGACCTCTCTTCCAGAGAGGAAAGGAATGCATTCCCAGGAGCCCAAGAAGAATCTAAACAGGCCTTGCTGGATTTTCTCACTTGGTCTATTAACATTAGACCACACCCTTTTGTCCAATTATATTTCTGTACAGCTGTCCATACGAGTCTACTTTGTTGAACTTAAGCATATAAATGTACAATTTCACCTGTATCTTTGGGTCTTCATTCTGAAGGCTCCTGTGTCATATGAAACTATGATCAAATAAATTTGTATGCCTTTTCTCCTGTTAGTTTGCCTCTTGTCAGTGATTTTCAGTGAGCCTTCACAGGGTGAAGGGGCAGTTTTCCTTGGTGCCAACAGCATCATTATTAGTAAATATTCCCACAGTCTTTAGTCCTTATAGGTCCTCTGTATGACACTGGACGTGTTTCAGGATGAAGAGGATCTGGCTGCCTGTTACTGTCAGCCAATATACAGAGATGGGGATAGGTCCACCAAACTTTGTCAGGGATTCTGGAGAACAATAAAGTAGCCTCTCCAAGACTGTTCTGTTCTTTTACAAGAAAAATTCCAAAATTACAGTTTTATCATAATGGTTCACAGGAAAGACCACAATAACTGTTATTTTAAATAATAATCATCACAACTCAGTGAAACTCCATTACAACATTTCTAATTCAGAAGTTAATTCCTGGCTTGGCGCCTGTGGCTCAAGTGGCTAAGGCACCAGCCACATACACCTGAGCTGGAGGGTTCGAATCCAGCCGGGCCTGCCAAACAACAACGGCTGCAACCAAAAAAACAAAAAAAATAGCCCAGCGTTGTGGCAGGCACCTATAGTCCCAGCTAATTGGGAGGCAGAGGCAGGAGAATCACTTGAGCCCAGGAGTTGGAGGTGGCTATGAGCGGTGATGCCGCAGCACTCTACCGAGGGCGACAGCTTAAGGCTGTCTCAAAAAAATAGAAGTTAAATTCCTACACTATTGAAAATGGACATTTTTTAGGGTGGGAGTTAAATTTACAAAACAGTAAGAATGGGGGATAGGAGGTGAAGGTCACTTAGGACCTAAAATCACCAGACCAGCTGTGCCATGTCCGCCCTAGACCAATGTGTGCTTTCAGGGATACAAAGACATGTTGCTGCTCAGATTTGCAAATGTACAAGAAGGGAAGAGGAATTTTGCTGATTTAAAACCTGGACTCTGTCATTTACTTGGAGCTAGACTGTGTCTCTTAAAACTTTCCCTTTCTGTAGACACAAGCCTTGTGCTCCAGCCCAACTGTGCCTTTCTTCCAACCCACTGTCTCAACCTTAGGTGCCTTTCCCTTTATTTTCTGTTATGGCAAGATCAGGGCTTTGGAGTACTCTAAGCTGGAAGTCTCCAACCCCCCTGTCCTTGGACCTGTACTATGAACTGTTAGGAACTTGGAAGCACAGCAGGAGGTGCGGAGCAGGCAGGTAGGTGAAGCTTCATCTGTATTTACTATAGCTCTCCATCGCTTGTATCGCCACCAGAGTTCTGCCCTTGTCCACTGTTAGACCAGAGGCTGCATTAGATTCTCATAGGAGTGCAAACCTACTGTAAACTGTACTGTGGGAGGGGTCTAGGTTGCCCACCCCTTATGAGACTGTAATACCTGATGCTCTGAGGTGGAGCTGAGGTGGTGATGTAGCGCTGGGCAGCTGCTGCAAATACAGATTATCATTAACAGAGAGGTTTGACTACACGGAGACCATAATAAATTGCTTGCAGACTCCTCTCCCCTTAAGAAAAACTATGTTCCATAAAACTGGTCCCTGTGGCTCGGCGCCTATGGCTCAGTGGGCTAAGGCGCCAGCCACGTACACCTGAGACAGCGGGTTCGAATCCAGCCAGGGCCCGCCAAACAACGATGGCCGGGCGTTGTAGTGGGCGCCTGCAGTCCCAGCTACTTGGGAGGCAGAGGCAGGAGACTCGCTTGAGCCCAGGAATTGGAGGTTGCTGTGAGCTGTGGTGCCAGGGCACTCAATCCAGGGTGACAGCTTGAGGCTCTGTCTCAAAAAAAAAAAAACTGGTCCTTGTGCCAAAAAGTTTGGTGGCTGTTGCCCTAGGCCCTGCCCCCTTCCTTTGAATTATATACAGCACGGCATATATATTTATATGTGTATATATATATATATATATATATATACACACACACACACACACACACACACACACACACATATATAAAATAAAATTTGGTAGTTATATGGGTATTTTTTACATATTTTTATTTTAACATAATTTCCTACATCCTTAAGTTGATTATAAGCCTTTCAGTGGTAGCCATATGCTAATAGCACATGTCCCAGTTTAGTCTGACTTTCACTCTTTTTCTAAGCACGCAGACGCGTCCTGTACCACTCCAGTAAACATGGTCAACCGCAATGAATGCCGCAGACACGGTAACAAGCCCTAAGCCTAGAGATCAAAAACACGGCGGTTCCAGTGCAAAAGGCTACACACGACCCTGG
The DNA here is from genome assembly GCA_963574655.1 of Perodicticus potto. Classification (NCBI taxonomy): domain Eukaryota; kingdom Metazoa; phylum Chordata; class Mammalia; order Primates; family Lorisidae; genus Perodicticus; species Perodicticus potto. The sequence continues at coordinate 3,816 of CAUYRH010111243.1, read as the reverse complement.
GACCTCTGGGAAATCCTCATCCAACTGCAGTGTCTCCCGACAGCCTAGCTCCAACCCCGCGGGTCATCTGCAGAGGACTTTTTGGTTCTTTACACGTCGTTAAAATAGAAGGGGAAAGGCGACGGCCTGGGTCCAACAGCCCACAGCCCGCCTCCCCGGCCTTCCGGGCGGCTGACGTCGCCGCTGGGGGCGGGGTTTCCGCTTCCGGTGGCGGATTGTTGACGCCTGCGGCTGCTGCGGTGGTGACGGGGCCGTTGGGGAGGGGCCCGTGGGGGAGGGAGACGGCGCAGTGACAAGTCCCGTCGAGGGTGCTGCTGAGGCTACGATGGCAGAGGGGCCCGAGGAAGCCCGCGGCCGCCCTCCCGGGCAGAATGCCGGCGGTGGGGACCACGAGCCGGTCCCTCCTCCGAGAGGCCCTCCTGCCGCCGCTGCCCCGTCCCCCCGGGCCGGGCCCCAGCTTGAACTCCAGGCCCCGGGCCGGCCCGCGGCCGCCAGCCTCGCGACCGCCGCCGAGGACTCGGAGCCGGCGCGTGAGCTTCGGAGGCGTGGGGAGGCGGCCTCCGACTGTGGTGCGGGGCTGCAGGAGCCGGCGGGCTGCGAGGAGCCCGGGACCGCGGCGCCGCGGGAGAGGCCGCCGCGCCTGAGCGCTCGCGAGTACTCGCGGCAGGTGCACGAGTGGCTGTGGCAGTCGTACTGCGGCTACCTCACCTGGCACAGCGGCCTGGCCCCCTTCCCCGCCTACTGCGCCCCCCACCCTCCCCCTCCGACCTACCCCCCGGCCGGCGCTGCGGTCCCCCAGGCCGCGGTGCCGCCGCCCCCCCAGCTGGGCTATTACAACCCCTTCTACTTCCTGAGCGCCGGGGCCGCGGGACCTGACCCCGGGGCGGCTGCTGGCATCGCCACTCCTGCTCCAGTCTCGGGCCTGGGTCCCCGAGCCGCTCAGGTGCAAGGATCAGTGCGGGTCGCTCCGGTAACGAGGGTAGGATCTGCAGTCCCTTCGCGAACCCCGAGCGAGACCGGGCGGCAAGCAGGTGAGAAGCGCGAAGTAGAGGTCGGGCGGTCGGCGGAGCAGAAGGGTCTTCAGGGAGCTGTTTGCCGGATGGAGCGGGAACGCTTTTCCTATCTTCACATTAGTGATTCTCCGCGTGCATCGACTATCGTTTGTCCAGTCTTTAAATTCCCAAAATGTATAAGGCAATGCAGACTAGCACTCCGAACTGTTTCCCTTACTCTTGGGACCAGTTATTTCCATATGTAAAGAAATCTTTGTTCTTCAAACCATCCTCTTGATCTCCACCGTCTGGAGAGCAAGACCCGAAAAGCTAAACTCCCAGGTGGCAGATCTACTTTTGGAGGGGCTTAACTGGTAACGGTGGGAATAATCCAGACTTTGAGTGCTTAGGGACACTCAAATGAACAGTGAAAATGAACGGAGATCAAGGAGATTTGCTTGAATACCAAAGGGGTCATGAAGCTTTGATTGGACCCTGTCTTACTGATTGTGTATACAGTTTATTTCTTCATGGAAATGAAAATAAAATATATTTAGGTACACGCTAAATTATTATTAGTCTATTATTTAGACTTTTTATTAATTAGACTTTTGTTCAATCAGCCACAGGTATGTAAGATGAAAACTAACTGATGCTGAATACAATTCCACTTGGGATTGATAATCACTGAGTTTATTTTGTAAAAAGCAAAGTAAACTGAAAGAATGAGGGAGAGACGATACAGAGACTTAGTCAAACTAGTTGTCTGCACTTAACCTTGATTTTTACTAAAAAATGTTTAATTTTATGTCACCTGGATTCTTTCCATTAGAGTTTCTAGTGACATGTATTGGGTACCCCAATCAAATGTATCTGTGAAATCTTTGTGTTTTTTTGTTTTGTTTTGTTTTGAGACAGAGTCTCACTATGTTGCCCTCGGTAGAGTGCAGTGGTGTCACAGCTCACAGCAACCTCAAACTCTATGGGCTTAAGCGATTCTCTTGCCTCAGCCTCCCAAGTAGCTGGGACTACAGGCCAGCTATTTTTTTTTGTTGCACTTGTCATTGTTGTTTAGCAGGCCCAGGTTGGGTTCAAACCCGCCTGCCTTGGTTTATGTGGCCGGCACCCTAACCACTGAGCTACAGGCGCCGAGCCATGAAATCAGTTATTAATAACAGTGTACTTGGTGGAATCAATATCAATAATTGCTATAAGATTGTACTTGTACTTTTTTTTTTTTTTTTTTTTTGAGACAGAGTCTCACTCTGGGTAGAACGCCATGGCATTAGCCTAGCTCACAGCAACCTCAAACTCCTGGGCTCAAGTGATCCTCCTGCCTCAGCCTCTGGAGCAGCTGGGACTACAGGCAGTCACCACCACACCTGGCTAATTTTTCTATTTTTAGTAGAGATGGGGGTCTTACTCTTGCTCAGGCGGACCTGAAACGACTCCTGAGCTCAAGGGAATCCTCCTGCCTTGGCCTCCCAGAGTGCTAGGATTACAGGCATGAGCCACCGCACCTGGTCAGATTATAAATCATTTATTATCCAGTTGTACTTTAGCTTTCTTTCCCCATTCATTACCTTTCTTGTGTTATAAGGCCTGCGTGAAAGGATTAGTTTTACTAACTTTTTTTTTGTTTGTTTTAACAGGCAGAGAGTATGTGATTCCATCCTTGGCCCACAGATTTATGGCAGAGATGGTGGATTTCTTTATTCTCTTCTTTATAAAAGCAACCATTGTCTTAAGTATTATGCACCTCAGTGGAATAAAGTAAGCTAAAGACAGTTACAGAAAAGTTTTAATTTCTACTATTTAGAGATCTTGTTTTGTTAAGTTCTGATCATGCCTATAATAATAATTGTGCCACTGGCGTGTTATCTTTATAAGAGCTTTGTCAGATTTATTGTTTTGTTGGTTTTAAGAACTAACTACAAAGGAGGAAAAGACTCTGAATAAATTCTGTAAGATGTGTGGGAATCTCATGTATCAAAAGTAGATAAAAGGGGGGACCCAAGAGGAAGTCACAGACTGCGGGAAGGTAGAATTGGGCTATTGGCTGAAGATTTTTTTCCCTGGTGATTCAGGGAGAAATTTACATTTTGACTTTTTTTTTTAAACCATGGCTTTTGTACACAAATTGCTGACAAGCATTTATATTCTCAGAAAATGCCCAAAGCCAAATATTGGCTTGCATCCTTTTTTGGGTATTCAGTTTGCAGACTATTGTTCCAACAGTCCTCAGAAACCAGTCGCTGTTCCTGGCAAAGCCTCCTCACAGAGGAAGACTCAAGGGGGGTTGCAAGAACATCACCAGCAAGAAGTTGCCTTGGATACAACTTCTCCTGAGGAGGAGCCAGAAGTTAGTTTTGATAAAGCAATTAGAGATGAAGTAAAGGACCATTTTATATGTTTGAAGGATGAACTTGTGAATCGCTGGATAGGGCCAGAAGGCCACCCTCTGCATGAGGTCTTGTTGGAACAAGCCAAGGTTGTCTGGCAGTTTCATGGGAAAGAAGATTTAGATAAGTGGATAGTGACTTCTGATAAGACAATTGGAGGCAGAAGTGAAGTATTCTTAAAAATGGGCAAGAATAACTAAAGTGCACTGCTCTATGGAACTCTGAGTTCTGAGGGACCTTATGATGGAGATAGCAGCCAAAGTGGGTACTGCGCAATGATATCCAGGATACCAAGGGGCTCTTTTGAGAGGAAGAAGTCTTATGATTGGTCCCAGTTTAACACTCTGTATCTCCGGGTCCGTGGGGATGGTCGACCATGGATGGTGAATATCAAGGAGGACTCAGATTTTATACAGAGGAAG
>CAUYRH010111238.1:0-24039 GCA_963574655.1 Perodicticus potto | reverse complement strand
CACACTAATTCTGACTTGTCTGGGTTTGGCCCTTATTGCTTTTCTAACTGAGAGGAGGGGAAGGGAAACATAGTAGCTCTCAGCCAGGCTTAGGGGCTTCCCTACCCCAATGTCTGACAAATGTCAGTTCAGGATGGGGTTGGGGAGCATCCCAGGGGACTCCCCACTAGACTGCCTCCTCCGCAACTGGAATGCCTAGGAAGGGTTGGGAAAAATGGCTCATTTTTATGTCTCCTGACTGGAAGTTGGGGTAAAACACGGGATTTGTCTTGGTGTGATTTGTGATAAGCAGGACTATTTCTGGTATCATTGGTTGGGTGAGAGCAGCCAGGTCATCTGAATTGTAGGTATTGACAAATCTGGCCTGAGTTTTTGTATCCAGTCAGCCAAACTATGCCTCTTTAGAGGACAGTTTAAACCATTCACATTAATTGAAACCAATGATAAATCTTGAGACAATCTAGTGGGCATTTTTATTTCTTTTGTCGCTGTGTGAGTTGGACTTTGATAAAAAGTTTCTGGATGGGTTTACTTTTGCGTTGGAGGATTACGCTGGTCATTATGGAGAATAGGTCTGAGAATATCCTGGAGAGCTGGTTTAGTTATGGCAAATTTCTCTACATGTGGATGTCATTAGGGTATTTAATTTCTCCATCATAAATGAAACTCAGTTTAGCTGGATACAAGATCCTGGATAGAAAGTTATTTTGTTGGCTCGGCGCCTGTGACTCAATGGGCTAAGGCACCAGCCACATACACCTGAAATGGCAGGTTCGAATCCAGCCCATGCCCACCAAACAACAATGACAGTGCAACCAAAAAATGGCCGGGCGTTGTGGCGGGTGCCTGTAGTCCCAGCTACTTGGGAGGCGGAGGCAAGAGACTCACTTGAGCCCAGGAATTGGAGGTTGTTGTGAGCTATGATGCCACTGCACTCTATCCAGGGTGACAGCTTGAGGCTCTGTCTCAAAAAAAAAGAATAAAGGCCTTTCTCAACCCAAGCAGATACTACATTGGTCATGTATCTATTGGCTGAAAGAACAAAGTTTTATTAAAAACAACACCACCAAAGACCTTTCCCTAGAGCTTTGAAAATGTTATCAGTTGGGTAAAAAATTGGGGCAATGGGGCATGAGCTAGAGAATGTTCTTTGCATCCTGGAAGAGACTTACCCTTGCAGGCTGGAGGAGGACTAGTCCATTCCCCGGAGGACGCACACTGCGTGGGCTCCACGCTGCTTGGAAGGTAGCCCCTTTCACAGCTGACCCGGCAAGAAGAATTGTAGCTGAAGTTCCCAAATGGGTGGCTGCAAACCAGGCGTCCATGCTCGGGGTCTTTCTGAGCTTTACAGGTCACAACTGAAAAGAGGAACCCCAGTCAGTCTGCTCGTGTCTCATCTTGCATAGGTGGGAAGAACCCTGGAAGCCACCACTACACTTTACTGAACGTTTCCACTGTGTCAGGCACTATGGAACCTTAAGCCTATGGAGTTGGTACTATTCTTATCCTCCTTTACAATGAGAAAGCTGTGACCAAGAGCTTGAATACCTTCTTGTCGAGGTGCTATAATGAATAACTGGTGAATCCAGGATTTGAACTCAAAAAGGTCTGACTCCATAGTCACTGCTCTAAACCACAACACTGTACCATAGACAACAGGGTAGAGATGACATACAGACCCAACCCCAAAGCCAGCTAGGACACGAGGTGGCGTTACCATCTCAAGTGAAGGAAGGGGTGACAAGACTTACCTTGCTCACACTTGAGTCCGCTGAAGCCGGGGTGGCACTTGCAGGTGTAGTTATTGATGGTCTCCACGCACTCGCCATGGCCACTGCAGGAGGTTTCGGTGCAGGCAGCTGCGGAAAACACAATCCACCATGGTGAGGACTGTTACTGCACTTACAATGAGTTCCTTTGAATTCAGTATCAACAGTGTGCAACCAGGACATGACCAATGATACAGAATGCCAGAGATTCTACCTGAAATTAAACTTAAGAAGTGTCAAAGCTAGGCTTCGAGCTTATCTATTTGAAACCTTGATGTTAATGAATAGATAACACAAGCTCTGAGGACAATGTTCCTACCACAAATAAAAAAGTAACTAAAATATGTATGGTGTGTGTATGTGTTCTGTGAATACATAGTATGATATATATGCCAATATTGTATGTATACATTCTTGCCTACATTCACACAAAGATACAAAAAGAGGCACTTTAGCACTTAAACAGAACGTCTTCAAATCATATCTTTCAGAACATAAAATGACCATTACAGAGACTGATTTTCGGGGGCCATGAATTTGTCAAGATGCCCACACCCTGAACTGCCACCCACTGTGCCCAAGCTCGTACCTGTGTAGCACAGAGCCAGCTTCTTCTTGCTGCATCTCTCGTCATTCCACATGCCCGTGTCTTTGTCTCTCTTGATGTAGATTTCCACGCAGTCCTCGTTGTTTTGCTTATTGTTGGGTTCGCCTGGAGCCCAGTTCGTGGCTTCTTTAGTCAGGGGTTTCTGGGTTCCCACCCAGATCCACACATTATTGACTTTTCTGATTCCAATCCAGTAGTAACTTGGTGAATAGCTCAAGATGGAGTTCAAGTGGTCGATCTCGTCCTTGTTTTGAATTGCGACCAGGTGCGTGTACTTTTGCTGGCAATATGCACTGGCCTCATCGTAAGTCATGTTTTCCGTGGAGACGTTGTAAGACCAGGCTCCACTCTCTTTAATAAGAAGCACTAGGATAGGAAATAAAAACAAAATGGTATGCTTTAGCTCCTGCTATGGTTTAACTCTGTTAACTGGGCTTTTATGGTCTTAATTTTGGCCTGCTATGGCTCCGGGAATGACCCAAACTTTTCTCATCTTTTCAAAAGTGATTGGTATGAAGAAACTGCCACTCATGGGGTATCCCTTGTGTGACTGGCCATCCACTGGGTGCGTTACCTGTACTCACCCACCACAACCTACTATTAGTCAACTCATTTTAGTAGAACAGTATCTACTAAGATTTGTTGAGCACTTGATATGCGTTACCAAGCACTGTATAAGGCACTTTACGTGACCTCACAACGCATCTGGGAAATAGATCGTATATGAGCAATGCTTTACGGCCAAGGAAGAACAGACATGAAGAAATAAAGTAAATTGCCTCTAGCTCAGGGCACAACATTGCAAGTAGTATTCAGGGATGGGGCTAGTCACTCTGGAATGCCCAGGGGAGCCCCACACAAGAAAGATGCTCCAGTCTGAAATTTCAGTACTGTGAGGATGAAAAACTCTGGTCTCACTAATATGCTGACTTACCACAAATGAGAGCAGAGAGAAACTGTGATGCAATCATGACTTCAAGAGTTTTTTCCACCAAAGGATTAGACTTGGAGTACTTTTCTGGGGAGAAAAAGTACAAAATTGATTGTAGAAGGAAATCCTGGTTAGACCAGTACATCAATCTACCACCAGGTTTAAGGTAACAGATTTTAGGTAACAAATTATAGTGCCACAATCTTTGTTTATTTCAAAGTTTAGACAAACGAAAGCAAAATTTAAGGTTTTCGTCATTTAAGTCAAAGAGAATAGACAAGTTTTAACTAAAACACAGTAAGAGCTTGTACAGATACGATTTTTATCAGAAGGCTTTTTGCAGACCTGCTCATATTGACAAATCTCTGTTTCGTGAACCAAGAGTGCAGTTGCAAAGAATTCTGTACTTACTGTTGTGGGGAGTAATTGTTTGAATGTCGGATTCCTCTGGTCTATATCTCTGCGGCTCTGTCTCCGGCCAGTAAGCCGTTCTGAAGCGAAGTCAGCCAAGAACAGCCAAACGTTGCTTCTGCTGACGCCCTTTTGTAGTGCAGATTGCTTCCTGTGAATAATAGGAGGATATTGTCCAAATCCAGTAAGGAGGAAATCCCCAATGGTGTCCAAAATTTTTCCCGGGAATGTCCACACTGCTTAAAATTACAATGATGTCAGAAATTTCATTCCTTGAAGCTCATTCTCCTCTGCCCATGTCTTTAGATTTTACATGCAATTTTATTGACAAGACACAAATGCATGATTTTTAAGTTCTATTTATAAAATTTCTTAAAGCTTTATTAGTCGTGTCTCTCATGTAATTACGGTAATAATCAGAATTTCATAAACATAGCCAACTAAGAATAGTGTTGTCATATGCGATCCAGTACCCTCAATTTCTTCCCCATACCTATCAACAATGGATCAATACTCATTTTTTCTTTCTTTCACCTGCCAACTCATCTAATGGGTACTGTCTCACTAGGGATTAAATCATAATGAGGATGTTAAATCTCAGATGCCATGAACCATTTATGCCTAAATTACTTAAAAGAATATCTTCCACTCAAATTCGTGGAATAATGCCTTGTTTTGTAAAAATAAGAAAAATGGCAAATAGACTTAGATGTTCATATCTAGAAAATGTTCATGGTTAGCTTGGAAAAAAAAGATAACATTTATATACCGTCACATTTAATTAATCCAAAGTGTGTTTAAAATTTTAAAAACATAAATGTGTAAATGATAAAAATTCTGCCCAAATGTTAACAGTGGCCATCTCTGGATGACAGGATTCGGAGGTATTTTTATATCCTTCTTATTTTTTTCAGCATTGTCTAAATTTTGCAGTGACCCTTTTTGAATTTTATAGTAAAAAATACAAATTAAAGAAAGCTGCATCTAAAAGCAACTGAGGGGATGTATATAATGTCCATATTCCTGCCCTTCCTATGGCATTTCTTTTGGGTGGCTCTCTCTATATAATCCCCATCTCTGCATCTTGTCCAGTTTAAATGACAGAGATGGTAAATGGGGATCCTTTTAAATTCCATTTTCTGTAAGTTTTTGGAGCTCAAGTCAACCTAATAGTCTATGATTATAGCTTTTTAAAAAATAGATCTAAAAATAAGAGCAGGTGGCGCCACCTGTCCGCCACAGACAGCAGGGCTGGTGGGTTCAAACCCAGCCCCGGCCATCTGAAACAATGACAACTGCAACAACAAAAACAGCTACTTGGGAGGCTGAAGCAAGAGAATTGCTTAAGCCCAAGAGTGTGAGGTTGCTGTGAGCTGTGACGCTACGGCACTCGACCCAGGGCGACAGCTTGAGACTCTTGTCTCAAAAAATAAAATAAAATAAAATAAAATAAATAAAAATAAGAGCAGACATGAAGAAGTGGGAGTAAAACATTTATTTTTCTCATTACTTGTTACCACTGGCTCTTTCTGTGTTCACAAACATACCAACACCTATGTCAAACAAGAAAAGGGAAGGAAAATTCCAATAAGTATAAGAGATTCAACCTCTATCAAAAAGCCTATCAAAATATTTTATTTAAATGTTTCAAAAGATGTAGGGGTACAGTGGTTTTTTTGTTGCATGAATGAATTGTATAATAGTGATGTCTGGGTTATTAGTGTACCATTATCTGAATAGTGTATATTACCCCCATTAGGTAGTTTTTCTTCTCTCACTGCCCCATCTTTCCCCAGTCTGAGTCTCCAATGTCCATTGTGCAATTCTACATACCCCTATGTACCCCAAGGGTGTCACACTTATTAAGGAAGGTATTTGGTTTCCATTCCCACATGGCTTTACTCTGGTTCCACCCAAGTTTCTTTGAAAGAAATGATTTCATCTTTTTGTATGGTTGAGTAGTATTTTGTGTGTGTATGTACCACATTTTCTTCATCCACTCCTCAGTCGATGGGCACTTAGCTTCATTCCACATCTTTGTGATTGTGAATTGGGCAGCAATAAACATATGATTGCATGTGTCTTTTTTATGTAATGATTTCCTTTCCTTAGATAGATATCCAATAGTTGTATTTCTGGATCAAATGGTAGATCTACTTTTAGTTCTTTGAGAAATCTCCACATTATTTTCCATAGTGATTGTATTAATCTGCATTCCCACTAATGGTGTACAAGCTTTCCCTTTTCACTGCCTCTACACCACTTTTTAATAATGGCCAATATGACAGGGGTAAGGTGGTATTTCATTGTGGTTTTTTTTGCATTTACCTGGTGATTAGTTGATGCATTTTTTCAGATGTTTGTTGGCCATTCGTCTATCTTCTTTTGAAAAGGGTCTGTTCATGTCCTTTGCCCACTTTTTAGTGGGATTATTTGTTTTTTTTCTTGCTAAGTTCATTGAGTTTCTTGTAGACTTTGGATATTAGTCCTTTGCCAGATGAATAGTTGAGGATTTTTTTCCTATTCTGTACGTTTTCTATTTATTCTGTTGATTATTTCTTTTGCTATTCAGAAGCTTGTTAGTTTCAGTAAACCCCATTTGTTTTTGTTTTTGCTGTGTTTGTTTTTATGGTCTTAAACCATAAAATCATGAATTACTTGCTTAAACCAATGTCCAGAAGAACTTTTCCTAGGCTTTCTTCTAGAATTTTTACTGTTTCAGGTCTTCTTTTTATGTCTTAGATCAATCTTTACTTAATTTTTGTATTTGATGAGAGATAAGAATCCAGTTTCATTCCTCCACATGTGGCTACCCAATTCCCTACCACCATTTATTGAATAAGTTATTCTTTCCCCAGTGTATATTTTCTTCCGCTTTGTTGCAGATCAATTGGCGGTAGGTATTTGTCTTTATTTCTGGGTTATCTATTCTGTTCTATTGATCAGTGTGTCAACTTTTATACCAGTACCACGCTGTTTGGTTACTATTGCCTTGTCGTATAATTTGACATTGGGTAACATGATTCTTCCAGAAATGCTCTTTTTGCTTAGTATTGAAAACTCCAACTTTTAACCAATGATTAACACCCCCCATCTTCCCACTCTCTTATATCATCCAGGTACTGACCTTATTTCAATCTTTTATCCCACTTTACATAGCTAAGTGTAGTGTCTGTAGCTCAATAAATGTAGAAGATTAATCACCCACACAATGTTTATTTAGATTTTAGGAAAGGATGTGAAGCGGAGTTAATATATAATTTGTATATATTTTATTTTTAATAAATAATAATATATTATTTAATAATGAGTAAATTGTTAATAAATAATCTGCGACTTTAAAAGTATGGTCAAATGTATAGTCAAATCTTAGAACAAAATTTATCTGACATAAAGTGCCTAATAATTCTTATGCAAATAAAAATTAGCCAAACAGCAATAGATAACTATATTCTATATTGTGAATTTTTCATAGCTAAATTCACAATTTGTTTCTTCCCTTTTTTTTATAGTTCAAAGATATTAAGGAATAGCACCAATGGTGATATTGCCCCCCTTTCATTTATAAATAATGTCCTGGGCCCCTAATTACACATATAATTTCTAATACAAGTATTTATTGAGTGCTTACTGTATGTCAGGCCCAGCTCTGAGCATTTTGCATGTTCATCTATATAATTATTTAATCCTCACAATAGCTTATAACATAGGTACTTTTATTATCTCCATTTTATAGATTAGGGACTTGAGGAACAGGGAATTTTACCTTTGTGGGCCCCAAGGACAGAGCTGAGGTTTGAAACCAGACACTGATCTCCAAAGGCCACTCCCTTGACTGTTACCACAACCACAATCTCTTTAGTTGTTATGTCCTGAGCTGAAGTTCCCTGTTCTACCCAGTCTGCGGTCCTGCCTCCCTTGCCCCCTTCCTCCTCAGGCCTCCTTGACCATCCAGCTCCCCACTGAGGGGGCTGCCCCTGGACTCTGGGACATGGGGCAGGAGGGAATCCCCGGGTCAGTGAGCCTTAGGAAGAGGATGTAGTGAAGACAGGCCCTGGGTCTCAGTGTACAGGGAGAAAGTAGAAAGGGAAAAACAAGCAAGCCAGGCTGAGCTACGTCTGGATGAAGCTGGTGACCTCTAAGCCACACTTCCCTGAAGCTCCTGATTAAAAAGCAAATACTCTCCAAGGCAAAAGGGCAAAATGATTATTCTAAATTTACATTGAGAATGTTGCAGGGAGAGAACCCCATGCCACAAGGAAGGGTAAGAGGAATAAGAAGTGGGAGAGCTTGGTGAGTACAGGTGTTTATACGTAGATACAATTTAAATGCAATTTAATGTATGTATATATCAGATAATATATATATATTAGCCAAAGTTGTGTCCTTCTAAATCCACTTGCCCTTACAATTATTCTGCATTCTCCCAGAATGTTTTCTATGTCCCTGCCCTGGGGTTGGGACTGTAACAGGGTATGTGGTTCTAGGAGCCGTCGGGCTTTCTTGAGGTTCCCTGGGGCCACTGAGGAGGCCATGACAGGCCTAACCTTGGGAGACCCCAGCTCTTGGGAGACCCCAGGTCAGCCAGTGCACCGCAGGCTGCACCGCAACTTCTTCATGGCTTTTCCTGCCAAGATCTGATAAGGGCACTCACTTGTTGGGGGGGTAAGGGGAGTTGAATAGGAAATTGGGTGAGATTTGGGTAGTGGGGGGTGTTGAATGTTATCCCTCTCTATAAATAATCCAACATGTCCTCAGGAAACAGGCTCTCAAAAATGCTTCCAGGCTCTACAGAGTCTCTTGCACTCTGAGAAAACCCCTGAACTGCAGGAGTTTTCACGCCTGTCCTCGCGGGGTCCCCCTGACATCTCCATCCTGGGGGAGGTGGGCCCCATACGGGTTAGACCCAGCATCAGGAAGAGGACGGTGCACACGGGCACACCCCAGGCTTTCCCACCGGGACTATTTCACTTCGGAGGCGCCACACTTTCTGGCTTTATTATCCCTTTCCTGGAAGTCCCTTGTTATCTCCTCCACACCCTTTAATACGGAATTGAAGATTTTAACCACTTCTGGTCTGTGCCCAGCCTCACCCGTTCTTACCTTATGGCAAAAGGACATCCCTGAAGGTGTGAGAGAGTCAGAAAGAAGATGTTGGGTCCCCACAACAAATGTTAGAATGTTACCCAAGGCCAGCCTGTGGACAGGAGGTTATGGGGTCTAGTGGGGAGAAACATTGGCCATAACCACACATGGCAAGAGCATCTGTGGAGGTGTGAGCTTATGCTTGGTCCCTCACTGCCGAGTGTACTGGGAACCATGGGCTGTGGCCACCACCGCCTCCCGAGGCTCTCCATTCCCTCACCTTTGGCAAGGTTCATTTCACCTGTGAGTGCTTATTTTTGGAAGCCTTGGTTCCCACCCCATCCCAGACCCCCAAAATTCTACTCTGCTAACATCAATGTTTCCTTGGCAGAGTCCTTTTGGGTAGAGAGAGAAAATCCCAATGATGATTCAATCCTATTTGCAGAATACAAAAATAGTATTTCTTTCACACCCAAAAGTATGGAAGAAAATTAATATCAGTGTACCTCCACAATTTTGAAATAGTATTTCTTTTTTGTTGTTATAAGTATATTTGATGACAAAGTTGGTCTGGTTCCTTCTAAATTTATTCTATTTTGCAGAAAGCCATGTTCGCTCACTTAAAATTTGTAGACAATATCCTGAATCTTTGAATCTGTATTTTACAGAACAAATCCTTTTAATAAAGGGATTTGTTCTGTGAAGTTCAGATTCATTGGAGGGGCCTCACCAAGGGATCTAAAGGGCGACATGTGCCCTGGGGGCTGCAGACTCCCCACCCCCACATCTGAGCCAGGCAGGAGCTTTGGGTTCTTTGTCACTCTGCTCCCCCACATCTGGGGGAAGAGTGGGGTCCTCAGACTTTAGTAAGAGGAAGAATCACCTGGACAACTCATTTAAAATGCATATCTTTGTGACGAATACTCACAGACTCTAATTCAGTAAGTCTAAGTGGAGCCCAGGATTTGTGCTTTCAATGAGTACCTGGGGTGATTCTGATACAAATGACCAAACTTGCACACTTTGGGATAGCCATCTAATTTGGAGAAAACACCAGAAAGACCTCATGGTTGATGTTCAGCTACAGGTACTAGCACTTTGACAAAAATTTCTCTGCAGTTAATCATGATACCCTCTTCTTGGAACTGGAAAGCTAGAGGTCCCCTTTGTAGCAGTGCTGGATTCAAGGAATGTTTAGGGTGAGTGGGTGCTTTGAATTCTCACATGTGGAATGAGAATGGTTTTTAACCAATGACAGAGAATACCTGCTCAAGAATTAACACAGTAGGTATATAGTAATTTATTAATTTATTCTCTTTCTCCTCTGATTCAAGAGGACTTCATAATTTCACTGATTCTTTTTCTTGAGCTTCCTGGATGATTCTGAGATTTACAACTTTAATGTATTTTTTGCTTCCTATTTGGCGGTGACTTACATTGAAGCTTCCGTTTTTTGTTTGGGGATCTAAGAACTAACTAAAGGGAATTTCTTCAAAATGAGCCCACTCCGGTGAATTCCCAAAGTGGAAGAAACAAGTGAGGGTGGGCTGGTTAATTACTTTTCCTGAATGTAGCCAGACTGTTTGCCGACTGTTGCGAACAGGGGAGGTGGGTAATATCCCTGGGTTTTAGAAAAGCCCCTGATTTGTTTTCCTTGGCCTCCTGTGCTGCTTGTTTTGTCAGCCAGAAATTTCCTACAGGACTATTATTAGCTTTGTTCTCAGTCCCTCACATCAGAAAAATTCTAGCCTGGTCACTTTTAAAATGTAAGTTGATTATATTGTGTCAGAAAGAAAATGGAACCAATATAGATAGCTTTAACAGGACCCAGAACGGTGAAGAAAAAGGATCCGATCAGAGAAGAGAAATAGGAAAACAATCTGTCTCTTTGTAGCTCAATAATTGATATGGTTAATTTTATAAGTATTTAAAATTCAGTCATCATTTGGGGATGACCAAATTAATCTGATAACAATTATTCAACAATTTAACACAAGAGAGTTGTATTTTATACTAATTAGCTCTGTGACTTAAAGCAAGCTTCTTTGCCTTATTAAGTCTTAAATTTCCCATCAGAGAACCAAAGGTGCCTCACTATAGTCCTTGCTGGCTGTGACATGTTATGAAATAATGTATACATATAGGAAAAGGCACTAATTTGAATCAAAGTATTCATTATCTTTCCTTGCTGTGAAGTTTTTTGCTGATAATTCATAGTAAGATACCATATTTAGAGAACCTACTGTGAGCCTAGCACTTTACATACACTGCTTCATAAAAAGTTCACAAAATGAAAGGTAATCATAATTCCCACTTTGCAGAGGCCGGGAAGGCTTATCTTGAATAACTCGCCTGTGTTTCTTCAGTTAGTAAATGATAAAGCTGGAGTTCAAATCCACATCGTCGTTAGCTCATGTTAATTCCCTCGTACTTCCCAGGGGATCCCTGTGGCCAGAAGGCCCTCTGCTATGAACTGCAATTGTTTGCATTTACATGGAACATAATCTGAATGCTGTGTTGGTACGTAGTAAATATATTCACTTTCTGTCACTGGTATAATAAATTACTACAAGCTTGATGCCGGCCAACTGCACAGGATTATTTCATGGTTTCTGCAGTTCAGAAATATAGGTTGGCTCAACCAGCTTCTCTGCTCTGGGTTTCACATTGCCAAAATTAAAGTGTCATCTGGTTGGGTTCTTCTTGGGAGGGTTGGGGATGAATCCACTTCCAGGCTCATTGAGATTGCTGGCAGAAACCAGTTCCTTGTGGGTATGGGACTGAGGTCCCTGTTGCCATGCTGACTGTTGGCAAGGAGTCGTTCTTATCTTCTAGAGACCATCTGCATTCCTGACTCATACCCCGCTTCACCTTCCAAACCAGCAGTGACTGGTCAAGTCCCTCTCTTCCATTCTCTCCTACTTCCCCTTCCACCTTATTGCCCTCTGCCTGCCACTTCCGCCTCTACTGCTGCTTGTTAAGTGCCTGTGGGATTACACTGGGTTTACTAAAATATCCAGGATAGTATCCCCATTTTTCAGGTCATCTGATTAGTATTCTTAATTCTAGCCACAAAGTACCTTCCCAGCAGTATCTAGTTTAGTGTTTGATTAGCAAATCCAGGGACAGGAACCAACAGGGGGTTATCTTTAGAATTCTGCCTACCACAGTTGGGACTTAGTCCTACAAAGATACAATCCAGGAATTGGGTGAATAGCCTAATTTAGCACTGGGATGCTAAGGCCAGTTCTGCGGTGATGTGTTTTCTGTCTTGGCACCCACAGCTCCCTTGAATCCAGGGATAGTCCAGAACTTTACATGGAAATTCAGCCTACAAAGTATAGCAGACACTGTAGGTGCCCCAGTCATACCTCCTTGGCACTCATCTTTCTTGGATAAACAAGCTCTTTTATATCTCTCCTGTCCCTTTACTCCATACATATACCCTTCATTTTGCCAGTCCTACTTCTTGAATAATAACTATGATTATTAATCTATCACCCACCATGGCCACCAGACACAGTGTTTAGAACTTAAATATACCATGTCATTCTATCACCATGATATGATCAGGAGGAAGGTATTACCATCTGTATTTTACAGGGAAGGATGTTGAGGCTTAGAGGGTTTAAATGACAGGGTATCCTAAAGGTCATTATACATACACAAGGAAAATGGGAAATTATACCTTATTTACAAAATGTTTATTACAAAATCTTACAAAACATTTCTCTATGTTTTTTGATATATTAACATACAAATATCAAAAGTATAAAAATAATATGAAATTTGACTCGGTGCCTATAACTCAGTGAGTAGGACGCCAGCCACATACACTGAGGTTGTTGGCAAGTTTGAACCCTGGCCTGCTGAACAATAATGACAACTGCAACAAATAATAGTCGGATGTTATGGCAGGCGCTTGTAGTCCCAGTTACTTGGGAGGCTGAGGCAATGGAATCGTTTAAGCCCAAGAGTTTGAGGTTGCTTTGAGCTGTGACACCACAGCACTCTACCAAGGGCAATATAATGAGACTCTATATAAAATTCATATTTTAAATGGCTTTTCTGTTCATATTCAGACTCTCCTAACTTCCTGTGAACCTGCAGAGGACAATACAAGTATCCCAGAAACCACGTGAATAAAAAATATGGAAGAGCCTATTGACTACAAAGAATCATGCTAACAGGTGACGTTTGCTATAATCCACATTTACTTAGTGTCCATTAGTTTCTGGCAACCAAATTTTTCCTGAAAAATGGGAATAATTTTGGACGTCACAATAGTGCCTTCTTCTCCTAAGGTATTTTATGTGTTGTTGTGTCTCCAACACACCCTGGCTTTTAGTAAATGATCAAAATATTTGTTGAATGAAGTAATGAATGAAATAAATTGAGACCTTAACCTATTTGTTCCTGTGTTCTCATCATGGGTTTGAGAGTGGTCATCCTAAAAAGAAAGCATTAACACTGTTTTTCTACTTTAATTCCTTAAAATATAAAAAAAAGAAAAGTTATCTGGGAAAAGTTACCAGCCCCATATAGAGCTATACTCCTAATACCCAAAGGAGTGCAGACTTTGAGAAGCTAAGGGAATAGAGTTGAGGAGACTTACCTGTATCCTCCATAATGGTGGCAGCCTAGGGGGCAGCAGAGCAGGAAGGACCCCTTGAATGCCACATTTTCACACTAGAAACAACGAGACTCAAATATTGTATACATAGCTAAAGTATCTTTATGTGTAAAGGCTGCAGATTTCCCCCATCATGAAGCATGCCTACTATGCGCATTTGCAAACCCTCCTTAAAATATCTCAAAATTCTATAAGAAGAGTAAATTGAGCCTTTCCATCTAATTCTAGAAGGTAATACACATAGCCTTCATACCAAAATTGAACAATGATAGCACAAAAGTAGGAAACTGACCTTTTTACGACGAGGCTGTCCGGAAGGAAGAGTAGGCATTGGGCCCAGTGAGTCCTGGAAACCCCACCTGTGCCAGCCATGCTGGCACAGCCTGTGTTGATATGTGTCTTGTGCATGGACAGTGGCCATCTGCCTGTGATATAAGAGTCAGGGTAGACACCTGGATCCCTTTTACCATGTTTGCCAATGTTGCGGGTTAAAAAACTGATATTTGGAGGATCAGAGATCTAAGGTGATAAAACGATAAATCTGACACTGTAGCATGCATGCATTGTCCAGAAAAGGGGCTGGGGAAGATTTGGGCTGATTTTCAAAACAGAATTTCCTTGCTCTCTAGACGTTGGGCTTACTTGGACTTTGATGTTTAGAGGTTTCTTTGTGTTTCTGAACAATGTTGATTTTGGACAGAAAACAGTTCAAAAATCCACAGGCCATTCCCTGAGGAATATTACAGGAAAACAGAAGACCATTTCTCCAAGCCAGTAAGGCCTTGTTTCTGCTTCTAACAGATAGGAAGAGAGGAAGAGATGAACAATACCTTTATAAGAAGCTCAGCTTTATTTCATGAAAAGATGCCTCCAGTCAGTCTGGCTAAAGTCAGCATGGGAGAGTCTTTATCTATGATTCTAACAAGGGGAACGTTTCCTCTAATTGGGCAAGCCTTGTCTGACTCGGGGAAATGAAACACTTTCTCCGACATGAGCCAGCCGTAATCCCTGCTATCAGCACACTCAGAAATAAGAAAGTTGTGGTGTGGTCAGAAATGAGTCATTTATTCCCCCTGGAAATATTCAGAAAATTGAATCAAAAGTATATTCTTTTGGTTTTCTTCATCTAATTGACTAAGGTCTTCACTTTACTAAATTTCTGGGAAGCGGTATGGAGGAGAAGAAAAAACTGCAGATTTTATAGTCATGCAACTCTGCAAAACAAACAACAGATTCTGGGTGTTGCCACAAGCTGGCTGTGTAACCTTGAGCCACATATTAAATCTCTCGGAACTTCAGATTCATCTGTAAAATAGTATTGTGTCTATAAAATAGAAATTCTTTTTAATATCATACTGCTGTAGGTTTTCTAAACAAAGTAAAAACAGGTAAGATCATATGAATAAAGAACCTGGCATAGATGGTCACTCAGTAAGTAGTAGCATGTAAAGATGCTATTAGAAATGCTAATTTTAGCCAATGTTAGACTTAGCCATTCAAAGGTGGTGATGTCAGAATGCAACTGAGAGTTTGCCTGGCCTTTAGAATATGAATAAATATGGCTCGGCACCTGTGGCTCAACGGGCTAAGGTGCCAGCCATGTACACCTGAGCTGGCAGGTTCAAATCCAGCCTGGGCCCGCCAAACAACAATGATGGCTTGTTGACATCTTTGGTTGATGGCTGCAACCAAAAAATGGCCGGATGTTGTGGCGGGCGCCTGTAGTCCCAGCTACTTGGGAGGCAGAGGCGGGAGACTCCCTTGAGCCCAGGAGCTGGAGGTTGCTGTGAGCTGTGATGCCACAGCACTCTATCCAGGGTGACAGCTTGAGGCTCTGTCTCACAAAACAAACAAACAAAAAAAGAATATGAATAAATAAAGGTCAGCAATATCTCAATCTTGACAAAGAGTCTATCAATGTGGGCAGGTGGGAAATTTCCAGGCTAGTATTGAAAAAGAGGTCATGGATTAAGAGAAGGAAAATAAATAGTAAATGGTGCCTATGGCAAAGCAGCAAAGCCCTAGAAGATCTGGAGAGAATGAACTAAATTTTGGAAGGGGAAGTAGGAAAGACACTTGACCTTCCTGAGAAACAGATACTAAGAGCTTTTAGAATCCCCAGCTCTATAAATGGCACCATAGACATTGTCTATAAAAATATGTTCCACAGAACACTACTTTCCACTACTTTATTCTAAAAGAATAAAGTGAAAAAAGAATACTGTGGTCAGATAAGTTTGGAAACACCACACAATACAGATGCTCCCTTTCTGAGAGTGTTAATGCACTTTAGCATGTTAAACCCTCACAAGTTCAAGAGAGCAGAAATGTGCTTCACATCTATCTGTCTAATGTAATAGTTTCCCAACATACTTGTTGCTGGATACTATTTTCCCCACAATACCATTCTTTAATATGTTTCCAACAGCTGAATATACAGGGTATCCACAAAGTTCATGTGCAATTTTAAAGTGCACTATTTTAAATTGCACACAAACTTTACTGACACCTGTGAGTGTATGTATGCACAAAGTTATTAATTATGGTATAATTTTTTTTTTTTTGAGACAGAGCCTCAAGCTGTTGTCCTGGGTAGAGTGCTGTGGCATCACCGCTCACAGCAACCTCCAACTCCTGGGCTCAAGCGAGTCTCCTGCTTCCACCTCCCAAGTAGCTGAGACTACAGGCACCTGCCACAATGCCCGGCCATTTTTTTGGTTGCAGCCGTCATTGTTGTTTAGTGGGCCCAGGCTGGATTCGAACCCGCCAGCTCAGGTGTATGTGGCCTTAGCTGCTTGAGCCACAGGCGCTGAGCCAATTATGGTATAATTTTAATAGCAAAACATTGAGAACAATCTAAATAAAAATCCACAACATTTACCTTTTTCTCAATAAACTATATGCAAACATATGTTGGAGTTACTGTATGTTTTGTTATACAAGTCACAAATTTTTTGGTTTCCCTTGTCTATAGAAGTTATGTCTCCACTATACTGTAGGCTATTCAGTGTGCAATAGCATTATGTCTAAAAAAAAGTACATGCCTTTATTAAAAACAATTTATTTCTATAAAATGCTAACAATCAATTTGAGCTTTATGTGAGTCACCTTTTCTGCTGGTGGAGAGTCTTGTCTCTTGCTAGTAGTTGACTGGTCAGGATGACTGTGGCAATTTCTTGAAATAAAACAATAGTGAAGTTTGCTCATCAATTGACTCTTTCCTTCATGAAAGATTTCTCTATAGCATTCAATGCTATTTGAGAGCATTTTACCCATAGTAGAACTTCTCTCAAAATTAGTCTCAAAACTGGTATCTGCTTTATCAACTACATTTGTAGAATATTCTAGATCCTATGTTGTAACATTGACAATATTCACAACATTTCATCAGGAATAGATTCCATGTCAAGAAACTACTTCCTTTGCTTATCCATGAGAAGCAGCTCCTCATCTATTCAAATTTTCTCATGAGATTACAGAAATTCAGTCATATCTACAGGATCCACTTCTAGTTCTAGTTCTCTTGCTGTTTCCACCACATCTTCAGTGACTTTCGACTGAACTCTTGAAACCCTCAAAGCCATCCATGAGGGTTGGAATCAACTTCTTCCAAACCAGTGTTAATGTTGATATTTTGAACTTCTCCCAGGAATCACGAATATTCTTAATGACATCTAGAATGGTGAATCCTTTCCAGAAGACTTTCACCTGGAATCACTAACAGAGGATTGACTATACAAAGCAGTGAAAGCCTTGTAAAACATGTTTCTTATATAATTAGACTCGAAAGTCAAAATGACTCCTTGATCCATGGGCTGTAGGACAGATGTGTGTAAGCAGGCATCAAAATAACGTGAATCTTCTTGTTCCTATCCATCAGAGCTCTTAGAGACCAAGTGCATTGTTAATAAATAGTAATATTTTGAAAGGAATCTTTTTTCTGAATAGTAAGCCTCAACAGTGGGCTTAAAGTAGTCTGGTTAAAGTTTAACCATGATGTTAAACACATGTGCTGTCATCCAAGCTTTGTTGTGCCATCGATAGCACATAGGCAGAATATATTTATCATAATTCTTAAGGGTTCTAGGATTTGGGGAATGACAAATGAGCACTGGCTTCAACTTAAAGACACCACATGCATTAGCCCCTAAGAAGAAAGAATGCCTGTTCTTTGATATTTTGAAGCCAAGCCTTGACTTTTCCTCTCTAACTATAAAATTCCTAGATGGTATCTTCTTCCAATATAAGGCTGTTTCACCTGCATTGAAAATTTATTTTTTGGTGTGGCCACCTTCATCAATGATCTTAGCTAGATCCTCTGGATTGCTTGCTATAGCTTTTATATAAGCACTTGCTACTTCACCCTGCACTTTTGTATTATGGAGATAGCTTCTTTCCCAAAACCTCATGAACCAACCTCTACTGCCTTCAAACTCCTCTTGTGTAGCTTCCTCCCCTCTCTCAGCCTTCACAGAATTAAAGGGAGTTATGGTCTTGCTCTGGGTTAGGCTTTGGCTTGATAAGGGAATGTTGTGGCTCTATCCAGACCAGCAACAAGTCTTTTGCTTTCTTATCATTCGTACATTCATGGGTTAGCACTTCTCATTTCTTTCGAGAACTTTCTTTTGCTTTCACAACTTGACTGTTTGTAACAAGAAGCCTAGCTTTCAGTCTTTTGGCATGCTTTCCTCAATAAGCTTAATAATTTCTACCTTTTGATGTAAAGTGAGAGACATGAGATGTTTCCCTTTGCTTGAACACTTGAACCCATTGTAACATTATTAATTAGCCTAAATTTCATTATTGTTGCATTAATAGGGGGGCCTAAGAAGGACAGAGATGAAGGAATGGCTGACCTGGTCACTAAAACAGAACACACATATTTATCAATTAAGTTGATCATCTTATCTGGGCACAGTTCATGTTGCCCCAAAATATTTACAATAGTAACATCAAAATCCCTGATCACAGGTCAACACTAACAGGTATAATAATAATTAAAACGTTTTTAATTGAGAGAAATTACCAAAATGTGGCACAGAGACATGAAATGGATACGGGCTATTGGAAAAATGGAAATGATAGTCTGGCTTGAAGCAGGGTTGCCACACACCTTCAATTTGTAAAGCACTCAGTATCTGACAAGTGCAATTAACCAAAGGATCCCTGTTTATCCAATTAAGACTAACATAGCCCTAGAGAAAATTACTCACTCACTAGTTAGTAGACATTCTAACAAATATATATACACTTGCATTTCTCTCTGTTGCATACAGAATTCTCAGCAAAACTGCAAGTTACCAGATGTCATGTCCATACAATACTTGAAACTGCAAATATTAGATCTTTGTAAGCCAAAAGTCTACTGTATATACAAGTGTTGCTATAAGCATTGGTTTTCCTCCAAAGAAAATAGTTCTACTGATAAAAATACAAAAATTAAAAAAAATTTTTTTTTCTCAGCTTCCTACTACATAAGCAGAAATACACAATTATTTTAGGGTCTTTTCCATCTCTCTTATAATTTTTAGTGCTGGCTTGGACACTTATTTTTCCTTTTGTACACAGCCATGTAAAAGTTCAAGGTAAAAAAAAAACTTGTTTTGAGATTTGCTTCACTGGGTGAAGGGTCCCTAAAAGAAATTTGGCTTTGCTTTTGCAAAGTTCAGCATGATATTATATGCATTTTTATGAATAATCATTTTTAGAACTATTGTTATTTGTTTAAGTCGTTTAGGAATATGAAGCAAAATCTTCCTGTTTTAGAGCAGACTCACTAAAATAAGCAGATTTTCTCAAATGTTGTAAATGCAAAAATTCCAAGGCAAATATAATAATGTCTTAGGCTGCATTATTTCTGGAGGTTTAACAGAACCAAAAAAAAAAAAAAAAAAAAGTGCTGACAAGGCAAAAAATTATAAAAACTACGTGCATGGGTGGAAGAAGTAGCATAGCGAACGTATGAGGATAAAACTGTTTCAAAGAGGGAGGTCTTTAGAATCCTGACAACACATTCTTTTGGAGAGACATGGAGGAAACAGTTATGCACATTGTTGGTATGGATGTTAAATGGGACCACCCCGAGAGGAATTTGGCAATACCTAGCGAAATGATGCATGCATTTATTCTCTGACCTAGCAATCCAATGTCATGGAATTTGTGGTGAATATATACTCCAACAATGTAAAAAATATATAAGAATGATTCATTATGGTACAGTTTTTAATAGCAAAATATTGGAAACAACCTAAAGAACTAGGAGACTCTTATTGAATAAACTATAGTATATATAACAAACTGCTACTCAGTTATGTAGTTAATTCTTATTTAAAAAAATCAGGGGGCTCAGCGCCTGTGGCTTAATGGGCTAAGGCACCAGCCATGTACACCTGAGCTGGCGGGTTCAAATCCAGCCCGGGCCCGCCAAACAACAATGAGAGCTGCAACCAAAAAATGGCCTGGCATTGTGGCGGGTGCCTGTAGTCCCAGCTACTTGGGAGGCAAAGGCAAGAGACTGGCTCGAGCCCAGGAATTGGAGGTTGCTGTGAGCTGTGATGCCACTGCACTCTATCTAGGGTGACAGCTTGAGGCTCTGTCTCAAAAAAAAAAAGTCAGGGAGCCAAAGGGTATATAATATGCTATCTTTAGCATGATAGAGGGGCAATAAAATACATGTGCATTTGTTTGTTTTTATAAAAATAAATACAGGAAGAGTTTATAAGAATCTAATGAAAGTGGTTACCTCCTGGTGTTAGTGGAACTGGAATAGAAGGGATAGAGGCTTCTTTTGGAATGTATGTGTATATTCTTTTGACTTTGAACCGTGCTTATGTTTTCATAGTCAAAAGTAGAATAAGTTAATAGGGACAGCAATAAAACGAAGAAAAGGCAAACTCTAAATTTGAATGGAAACAGTAATAATTATACCTAACTATTGTATGCATATCAAAGTAATAATATAAACTGTGGAGAAAAAATATATAATCCAAATACCAGTGGAATACATAGTGTTCTAACTTGTATACACTCAGTGATATATTTTAGGAGCAAGAAAAATTGAGAAAATATTTTGGACTTTAGCTTATAGAATGTTATTGGTAGTGATATTGATGTAGTAATCCTGAAACATTTTTTGTGTATTGTAAAATTGAGTAAATGAATAAATAAGTTGATGTCATTAGGAACTAAGACTACAACTGTGGGAGAAGAGAAATATAAATATAGACTTGGCAAAAGAGAGAAAGACCCTGCAATGAGGTAACCATATAAACTCATTATTTTAAAAAGAAGTCCTAGTTCTGTCCACTGACAGAGCTTGGATTCATTGACATCCCAACAGAAATAAGCACACCTACTGCCCAGAACGTTGCTTCCAGATACCATTTTCCACTAAAAGAAACAAAGTCTTCTTGGAGAAAAGACTGATTACAGGTTTAGATTAAGTAAAGTACAAGGTGAGCCTGGAATTTTTTGCTGTTCTAGAATTAAGTAAGCGCCCAAAAACTTATGGGAACACTTCTAAAGGAAACCTGAGGCAGCTTGAAGTAGTAATCTTCACTGGCTGTATTTGGGACAATTTGAGCATCAAAAAGAATATTGAGAAAAATGAGTTATAACACTTAAAAAAGAATCCGTAAACCCACAGAAGGGGAACAAAAGAGAAGCTTTTGTTTACAGAAGAATATCAAACAGTAAACATAGAAAAAAAATGACAGGACTAAAAGAAAATCATATTGCAAAACACCACTGTCATAATGAGTTCAGGCAAGTATTAGTGTACATGTTACCATTAGGTCAAGATAGTAGGGAAACCAGGCTATTAATACGATCTCAAGGTTTCATCCTAAAGATAACTTGTTAATTACAACTGGAAAGAGGAGCAGAAACCACCTTAACCTATTGATCAAACTTAACATCACCAATAATGGCTCACACTGAGTCATGTGTCCCCTGATGATGCACTGAGAAGGATCCACATCATCAGTGTCATATGCTTTTGTATTCAACAGGCCACCCAGGGTCCAGGCCAGCTTTGCTACCTAACTAACATTGGTTTTAATTCATTCTGGGGATCTTAGATTCCTTACTTTCTTGTCAACTCAGTAATTTTATATTTAAGAAGATAATTTTTCTATTTTATTCAATATTTTGATTGTTTTAGTTTGGAGAGTCTTTCAGAGTCTCTAACTCATCATATTGCTGGGAATGGAAAACAACATGGATTTTTTTGAAAAAGTCTACCTCCCTTGTGTGCATCACTTAGATTCATGCAGCCCTTTTGCCTAGTAATGTGATACCATGTGCTAAGGGCTATAAAAATGTTTATAGTCTTTTATTCAATAATATGACTCTTGAGATTTTATTTTAAGGAAATAATTTGGTAGTAACAAAACACTATTACTACAAACATAACAATTTGATTTGGGCAACTAAACACTGGAAACAACCTAAATGTCCATTAGGGAAAGTCGTTTATTATTCAACCACTAAAATATCCAATGTGAAGGTTGTGGAAACATAGAAGATGGCTATGAGGCTAAAATTTAAAAGCTGAACAAAAAATTTACATACATTCCAATCTCAACTTCTACAAAAATATATGCAAGTAAGAATAAGATGATACACAAAAAAAATTTGTATTAGATCAGTAGAATTACAGCTCCTTTTCCTGTTTTGATTTTTTTACATTTTGATACATTATTTTAATTTTGCAATGCAAAAGAATTTGCCACTCATGTTTGCCACTTCAAGGGAAAAAGAGATGTGTTTGATTATTCTGTTCTTACTGTCATTTGGCAGTTTCCTCATGTGTAAAATGGGGATACTAATTTCAATCTTAATGAAATAATACTAAATGAAAGAATCTAGCCTAGTAATTGGCACATGAAAGATAATTATAAATAATTATCAACTGTTTTCTGACACCGAAGTATGGAGGGGTCAGTGGTCACCTTGAGATCCAGGATAGAGAAGGCAACACCTCTGGGGGAGAAGAAGGATGATGACTTCTGGGCAGATATTCAGGTAAAAATTTAAGAGCAGATGCCTAAGTAAGAAACAGTTAGATGCCTAATTCCTTCCCACTTAAGTTTCCCCTTTCCCCTGTTGTCAGGGTTCTGGGGGGACCCCAACCTGGGCTGGGGGCCGACAAAGGAGACAAAGCACTGAAGGAAGCAGACTTCAAACCAACTTAATGCATAAAGTCTGAGAGGCTGGAGAGACATACATTGTCTTATGCACTGAGTGGCAGATTGAGGCAATGCAGCACTGATCTAATCTCTCAGGGACCTCTTATTGTGCATAAAAAATAGTATTAGAGGGAAAGCTTGGCTCCCAGGAAGGTGGAGGTAATCTGGAACATAGGATAAAGAAATGTCTGGACCCATCTGGTAACATATATTTAGAAAAGGGAAGGGGGAGACCAGGTTTTGTCCCTGCAGAGCAGATATCTTAACTTCCCTAATCTAAGCTGCTGATCAGGAGTCCAAAGGTCTTAACCTGCCTGCTCTGTTGAACTCCCATCCAGGGATGGTCATGTTGACATTTCCCTGACTGGCCTCCTGGCTCCTCTCTTCTTAGGTGGTCTGGTGAGATTCTTCAGTGATCTGGAAGGAGCAACAGGAGGGGCCTGCTTGTTCACTTTACCCTGAATTGGGGGGCCATGGAGAGATTGACCTATCTACATCTCATATCCTGTACCTTGCTTACCCTTTACTGGAGACAGAGGAAAGGGAGATGAATTTGCTGTTAGTAATTCGCCATGCTGTCTAACTTGCCTTCAGTTCTTCTTACTCAAGCTAGAACGTAGACCTGTGTTTAAGTCCTTATTCTGCCTCTTACAATGTGACCTTAGGTAAGACACTTGTGTTCTCTGAAACTGTTCAGTTTCCTCATCTTTAGAAAGGGAATCTATACTTCAGTTGTGTCAGAAATGTTTTGTGAGTTCTATATGCCAACCATATGCAAGTTCCTTTTATCATTAAGTTGGTAAAGTTCTTTTGAGATAGGATAACAGAATTATTTGATCTAACTTTACATCCCAGGTTCAGAGTGTATTGAATAATTATAAAAGTTTCTATTCTCATAAATGATTTCTTTTTTTTTGTAATCCATAACTAGTTTTTTTCCTTTTTTTAATTTTTATTAAATCATAATTGTGTACATTAGTGCAATCATGGGGCACAATGTGCTGACTTCATATACAATCGGAAATATTTTCATAGAACTGTTTAACATAGCCTTCATGGCGTTTTCATAATCACTATATGTAGACATTGGTATTCTGCATTTAGTAAGTTTCACCTGTACCCTTCTAAGATGCACTGCAGGTGTGATCCCACCAATCGCCCTCCCTCCACCCATCCTCCCCTCTTCCCTCCCCTCCCTTGCCCTTTTTGCCCTTATTCTTGTGCTATAATTGGGTTTTAGCCTTCATATGAAAGCTATAAATTAGCTTCATAGTAGGGCTGAGTACATTGGATACTTTTTCTTCCATTCTTGAGATACTTTGCTAAGAAGAATATGTTCAGCTCCATCCATGTAAACATGAAAGAGGTAAAGTCTCCATCTTTCTTTAAGGCTGCATAATATTCCATGGTATACA
>CAUYRH010111237.1:0-12261 GCA_963574655.1 Perodicticus potto | reverse complement strand
AGTTGCCTTTTTTTTTTTTAATTAAATCATAGCTGTGTACGTTAATGCAATCATGGGGTACAATGTGCTGGTTTTATATACAATTTGAAATGTTTTCATCAAACTGGTTAACATAGCCTTCACGGCATTTTCTTAGTTATTGTGTTCAGACATTTATATTCTACACCTTGTAAATTTCACATGTACCCTTGTAAGATGCACCGTAGGTGTGATCCCACCAATTACTTTCCCTCCACCCATCCTCCCCTCTCCCCTTCTATCCCTCTCCTCTTTCTCTTTCTTCTTGAGCTATAATTGGGTTATAGCTTTTAAAAGAAAGCTATAAATTGGTTTCATAGTAAGACTGAGTACATTGGATACTTTTTCTTCCATTCTTGAGATACTTTGCTAAGAAGAATATGTTCCTACAAAGGACGTGAAAGAGCTCTATAATGAGAACTATGAAACTCTAAGAAAAGAAATAGCTGAAGATGTTAACAAATGGAAAAACATACCATGCTCATGGCTGGGAAGAATCAACATTGTTAAAATGCCCATACTACCCAAAGCAATATACAATTTTAATGCAATCCCTATTAAAGCTCCACTATCACACTTTAAAGATCTCGAAAAAATAATACTTTGTTTTATATGGAATCAGAAAAAAACTCAAATAGCCAAGACATTACTCAGAAATAAAAACAAAGAAGAAGGAATTATGCTACCAGACCTCAGACTACACTATAAAGCAATAGTGATCAAAACAGCATGGTACCGGCACAAAAACAGAGAGGTAGATGTATAGAACAGAATAGAGAACCAGGAGATGAACCCAGCTACTTACCGTTATTTAATCTTTGATAAGTCAATTAAGTTGCCTTTAAAATTCTAATAGACTGTTTTCCAATTCAGGTAATTTTGATCTTGTCTGCAGAGATAAAGCTGTATTCTATGCCACTTATGTGATCTATCTAAAGAAGGTTCTATATAAAATACAGCATCCTATTTTTCACCCTCACCAATTCTCAGCAAATTATAGGCCCCTTTACCTCCATGTCTAACTAACATGGTGCTGGTATGGGTGCCCAGTATAGATCTCAAGGTCAGCCTCTGCTATTAGCAGTAAGTGTGGAGTCAGTGAAATGAACACAGTAAGATTGCTAATGTTACCCAACTCAGAGGATTCAGCAAATGAAATGGATAGGAAAGAACTGGAAGTTCCATCTGCTGGTATAGCACAAGAATTAACAGAGAATGTCATGGGAATAGGAGTAGGATATGGAAAAAGTAGGAGATATTTTAAAGTCACAGTTTACCCTTGACTATGTATATTTCTTAAGAGCATGAGCTTTGGTTCTGCCACTATGAAATATATATATGTATACAATATCCACCTTGGTAAAATAAAATAACAATAGTTATAGACACAATAATAATAGTTACAGAGTAGAGTTACTTTGATGATTAAAGGAAACACTGTATAATAAAAACAACTCAGTGACATGGAAGAATTATTCCTAAATAAATACTAGCTATTACTATTACAGTACATTGTGATAGTATATCCATTATACTCTAAACTTCTTGAAATAAGAGCCTGGTATTATTCATGTACAAAATCAGTGTATGAAGCTATTAGAACATACTTTTGTCTCATTCCCAATTGAGGGGTAATATCTATGTCCCCAGTCTTTGAATCTGAATGAGGCTTTAAGTTAGTTTTAAAGGTAAGTCAAAAAAGGCCATATAGCTTTTGCCTGTTCTCTTGGGGTCTTCATTTTTGACAACCTCAACTACAGTGTCAGAAATATGGCTACCCCAGACCACCAGGCTATAAGAAGGCTCAGGCCTTAGGAAGAAGCCATGTGTAGTGGTTCCTGGTAAGGTCAGGCAACAACCAGTATCAGTCACCAAACATGAAAGTGACTCTGTCTCCAGAAGATTCCAGGCCCTGGCTATCATATCACCTCTACCCCTGAGACTTCCTAGATGAAGGAGATCATGAGGCAAAGATAAGCCACATTTATTGTTCCATCTTTGCATTTCTAACCCACAGAAGAGAAGCATGTAATAAAATGATTGTTTGATAGTTTTATATGCTAAACTTTGCAGTCCTTTATTACATAAAAATAGTAAATGGAAAAGATTTGGATATGTCTTAAACATGTGACATTTGCTTTGGAGCTGAGGGGTAGGCAGAAGGTGGAAGGGACGTGAGGACACTAACACACCTTAGGAAGTTGTCAGTGGGGGCTGAGAGGAAATGGAACAATTTTATCGGAAGAAGAAAAGGAACCCACACTATATGTTGTCAAAGGGTTGTTACAACGCAATCACGACTAACATACAACGGCTATTCTTTGTATATTTTTTGACATATTTGATAGACATATAAATGTTTACCAAATAAAATCTAAAGAGTAAAATAAAGTCATAGCATTTAGGATATTTTATTACTAGAAGCCATGGGGGAAAGGGTGAAACTTCTGAGAACTTAAAATAAAAACAAATCATAAGAAATTAGAGTTTTTACTTCTACTTTCTTACTCTCTTTAGAAATTTTACCCAGTAAGGACACATTTTCTTCCTGAATTAGGGCTAGTACCTATCAACACACAGGAAAATGAGGATAGATTAAGATCTCCCACTTTGTGAAAATAATATTAATGTAGAAATACAAAACAGAAAATACAAACTTCAAAATGCTGCATATGTGAGAATATTTTTCTCTCCAAAGAGCGATTTAATGAGGGGATCATGTTTTAAAAGTAAATCAGCATTTTAGCACTAATACTTTAGAATTAACTTTGCTCAGACAAAAAAAATAATGCTAAACATATCCATATAACTATATGTATTACAAAAGAAAGGCGTTACTAACTAATGGTTAGGTACTAAACATTAATCCCATGGAGAGGATCTAATTAGCTCTAATTAGTCATGCCAGGGGATTACTTTCTAAGTAAGATTGCCTTATAATGAGGTGATTAACCTGTTTGGAAAAAGTTCAAGGTAGACTTACTTTATACTTAATATATCCTATACAGAAGTGTTACAGCAAAGGTCCTCAATACTGTTCCCTGGTATACCTTCCATCAAGAATCAATCCATCCTATTCTAGAAGAAGCAAAAATATTTTTATTATATTATTGATAGAGTAAATCCTAACACATCTGGATATTAGAAATTAGATATTTTAATGTCAAATTAAATTAATTAACTTATATGGAGCTGACGTTATACTATGAAAATAACATTTGAACTTTAATCAATTGCAAATACAATTCTAAAGATTATCTATGGACATCAAAGGGAAAAAAATGTATGATTGCATCAGCCAAGGTAACAGGTGTTTTTCCCAAAGTCGGCTGTCTATTGTCTAATTAGTTCAAAGGATTTCCACTGTCCTCAGAACACGACTGGATCCTGTGACTGTTGCCAGAGAGACTGATGGTAACCAAAGGCATGGACCTCGACACAAAGGAGACGGGAGCTTCAGGGTTCCTGCCACAAAATACTTGATAAATTAGCAACAGCAGTTTTTGAACAATTGCTCTAACTTCAATCCAAGCTTATCACTGCCTTCTTCTTTTTACATTGATGCTTTTATCATGGACTAATTGTAGTGTTATATAGACATATGTAATACATATATGTTATAATATATCACATGTTATAATACATCACAATATATGACATATGATGCACATATATGTTACATATGTATTTGCTGTCAGCTTGTATAAAACAAAAAATGATTTACTTTGTGATTTAATTGACATGTATTCCCCAAATGTTTCCAGGCAGACATAGTAGACATTTTTTTCCTAATTGTTCAGTACTTTTCCTATTAGAAAACACTAGGACTTAGATTTTGTGGACATCTCTGAGTTAACAACTATTGTTTCATAAACCTTATTTTTTTATTTGTTGTCTTGGAAGCATTCATATGTGTGTGCACGTGGGTGTATAAACTTTTTGCATAGACCACATGCAAATTCATGTAAAGTAATAATACAAAGCCTAGGACTAGAAAGGCAAAATCAAGAAGGAAATATTTAGAATATTTGCATGGAAGAGATACTAATAAAATCTAAGTATTTGGAAACAGAAACTAGAAATAAATATTTCTTCTGTATCTAAATTAGAGAATATATAAGGGGCCCCATCCTCAACATATGTTCCTTAGAGCCAATGGTCACCCTAACTTGGGGGTTTCCAGTAACCACTCTTTTCGCTGTACGATTATCACAATGTAGAATTTTCATTTAGCCTCAATTCTTCTGTAGAGTCTAACACTAAAATATCTCTGTTATCCCGAATTCTATTTCTTCATTTGCCTTAGAGATTCTGAAGTTTGAGCTTCTAGCTGGATGTCATCAGATAAACAGGTAAATGTGTGCTGACTAATCGACCAAATCAGTAGCAGACAAACAATTTTGTATTCAAGCTTTAAGACCCTCATTCACCATTTGTTATTCCACTGCGGTGGCAAAGTAAAGAAAAAATGATCAAGAAAATAAGAAACTTGGAATGAAAGAGAAGGTTGGAGAAGTAAAGAAGGAAGAAGGAAAAGTTTCTGACTCTCTCCTTTATTGATCTTCCAATCCTGACTCATCCACTTTCTCAGGGCTATGCATTCAAAGAGCCTGGATACAGAAGTAAGTGTTCTGGTATAATGACACCAGGAAATTATGCAGGAACCTTCTGGTAAATTGAAGCCCTTTGCATCAGTGTGCTCACGGCTCCCACTCGTTTAACCGTTCACATTTTTCCATGCTCATTTCAAACGAAATACTTAAATGTCTCAACTTACACATGAAAACATATAAATGGCTAGTAAGTGCTTGCTCTGGCAGCTCATATACCAAAATTGGTTAGAAAATGGTTAGTAAAATGTTTTTAAAAGCCTTATATTAGAAATATGTGTATAGCAAGAACATACGTAATGTGTTCGAAAGTCTTACATAAATAAAATATGAAAAATGAAAATTATTACCAATTATCTTACAGCCTGACTTAATGTAAGCAGTAGTTTAGTCATCTGCAAAACCTGGGTTAATAGTAATGCTTACACAGAAATATTCTAAAAATTTTATTTAAAGAATATAATATAGTAATCATTCTAAGTTAGAATAAAAAGAAGTGTTATGTTTTTTTTTTAAAGAATAGACCAAAGTTGTTGCTAATATACAGAACACAAAGACATGAAAGTGCATTAGGATGTGGAATTCTCATGAGTTATATAATTTTGTTCAAAAGATCCCTGCGCAAAGCTACTATTTCTAATAAATATACATTTTATTTAAAATGAGAAAAATGAAAAATCTTTAACTTTTAATATTAAATTACTATTTACCTAGTTGGCTTATGAAAGATGGTTCGTTTATATAAGGTGGAAGTGGGCTTTAAAACATAGTAATTTACATTTTAAATAGAAAAAATTTCATTATAATGAAATTGTCTTGACCGATAAAAAGATGAGATCAAATGTTTCAGCAAAGACAGTGTGTTACAGACTCCATTCTGTATTTAGTTTCATTATTTTTAATGCAGTTTGAACATCAATAATTTAAAAATATATTGTATTTAAATTATTGGTGTTCAAACAGCTACTCGGGAGGCTGAGGCAAGAGAATTGGCTAAGCCCAAGAGCTGGAGGTTGTTGTGAGCTGTGACTACCGAGGGTGATAAAGTGAGACTCTGTCTCTACAAAATATATATATATATATGTTTTACATATTGAAAATACCAAATAATAGTTAATAGATCAAACAAAAGTTCATTCATAAAAGTTTAAAGTGATTACTAAAACTACAATTCCATAAAGATACATGTCAAAAACCGGCAGAAAAATTCAAATATCTCTTATACTTTATTTGCTATGTATGCATACTTGACTGAAAAATATATGTAAGATATATATGTATGCGAAGATATCATGAAATTCATTGGAAGATAATTTTCAATTGGCTTTTATTGAACATATATTAAAAATTCCTACACAAGATGAAAAAATTATAAACACATCATTATGATACAAGAAAGAATATAAATGTTCCTCTGAAGCTTCAAAAATTTATTTCATTTAATTCAGGGGAATAATTTTCAATGGTACTCTAAAAATATTTGGCCGTAATGTTTATTTTTCTGTTACTACTGAAACATCATTTTATTTTTACCTCTACATTTTATTCTAGAATTTTAATTGGAGCTTTTCTATTTAGATAACAAGTGGCAATTTCCTATCTCATTTGTTTGTGTGTGGGCTTTTGGTTATCTCTTTAGCATCAAAGTAGACATTTAAAACAAATACATAGGCTCGATATATATATATATATATATATATATATATATAGTCTGAACTTGGAAATTATAATTTTCCAAGTAAAATGAAGTGTAGAATATATGAAAATTATAATTTCCAAGAATAGATTGCACACAAACACATTTAAAATAAAAAGGTACAGAATTGTTATTTCAAAATCAATAAGAATAATTTATAAGCTATTTTGACTAATAAAATATTTGCTTCAGTAAAATCTCTCTTTAGATTAATATTTATGCAAAATAGAATTCTATTGTCCTTAGCATAGATTTTAATATTACTAGTTATGAAACTTATACACATTTATAAAGTAACAGTATATATTTGGAGAAGGAGACAGTGAGAAACAGAGAAGAGAGAACTGATTTATACTGTGGTTCATTACCATCGCCAAGTACATATTATTAACTGGTTGATAAATACACATTGCTGACCTATAAAATTGATAAGAAGCAGAAACTAATTATAAGTCAGTGCATAGTATTTATTATCAAGACTCGGTATTTTTGGATTTATGTTGTAGAATTTTTATTCATTTTGCATTTTGGCTATTATAGGTTAGGTATATAGAAAGACGGAGAAAGCTAAAAGGTATTACTAATACCTGAAAAGACAGTATAGGCATAGGCAAGACATATATCTGTTTTTATCTATTATGTTTTTAGTTTATATAAAGATAAAAACTATAAAAGAGGTAAGATATATAGAAGACAAATACACATGAAATAATGTTCCCCAAGCTATGTAGGTACTAAAGCCCCAGAAAAAAATACAGAAACAAGCCACATACCTCTGAACTATTTTGTTTCATACAGGACATTAGACACCAGACACTTTTAAATAAGCAGTGTGGATTTAATAGTAGCATTGTGATCACTGGCCATCAGTGCTTGCTAGATGGTTTATCATTTTTCAGTAAAATAGATTTAGGTATCAGGCCTTGCAAATTTAAATTGGTTTTTGAAAACATGATTATAATTTTAGGAAATCTTTATAAAGCCACCAATACTTTCAAGATAGCTAAGTCCATTTTGCATATTGTTTGTCAATTCTTGCCAATGTTGGATAATTTTACTCATGGAATTCAACACTATTTTTCATCTTTCTTAAGATTTATATAAACACAATCATTGTATTGATGGCTTCAAACTTTAAAGTATTGATTATTATTAATACCCAATTTTTAAAAACAAGCACTCAAAATCCTCTATCTAAACCAGACCATTAGAAGTATAATGTATATGAATTTTAAGAATGTAAATATGATTTTAAATAGTAATAGTGAATTTATGTGACTATATTAAATGTCAATACTTTGTAATACAATGTATACTTGAAATCATAGTGCCATGAATATTTTTAATATTATTTTTGCCTTGGACTGTAAGATGAAAGTGTTTATTTAAATTAAGTTTTATGAAAGAATATGTTAAAGTTTAGAAAGTCAATTAGTATGCTTCCTTTTAACAGTTAACTCACATTCGTAGAAATTTGGGAGGAATACGATATAGACCTTTTGACTCTTAAGCACCGGAAAAATCATTACCATTCTCAGTTCTTTCAATTTCTGTCATAAGAAGCATAGAGAGCAGAACTATATATTTTGGTAATTAATTTCCTTAAGATAATGTTAGAAACATCATGTTCTTTAAAATATAAATGAATTTCAAGGTGAGTATGCTAGAGGATGATATTAATGGCGTATGATTTATTGTGACAAGAGATTTGATCTGAAATACCCTCATTAGGAATACTTAAAAAAAAAAACCATTTGCAAACTCCTGAAAATATGAAAGCATGCTATGGCTGAACTGTTCCCAGTATGGAAACCTGAAAATTTGCCTTTGTAAGTATGCAATTGCTTGTGAAGAATATGTCCTCCTTATAGAAATTTATCAGAACATTTTCATATTCATAATATGGTTTAGGGAATTACCTAAAATACTTGAAACTCTAAGTGAAGATTTAATCTACAAAAGCATAGATTGAAATGTACATACTTAACCGACTTGGTACTATATAGTGATTTAGGATCGTCATCTTAATACAGACACTGAGCATCTATTATACACCTGGCACTATTTGAACTTACAATAGAACCCTTTGACCTTCTATCATTTTGGAAAGTATTTTCTATGTTATTACCTCAAGTAAAATATTCCCTGTAACTTACTTATAAGCAAGACTTACTCACCTCAAATTTACATAGAAGTTTCAACAATGTGTGCTTTCACATCTCATGAAAACATCGAGTTGCACAAACATATTGAAATGACATGTATCACTTAATGGCCAAGGAGGAATGTCATGAATTAGCAGTGCTATTGATAATAAAAATCAAATAGATATGGGAATCATAGAGCTCTTTGTTATTAAGAAGAGTTAAATTACTTTGTAGAAAGAAATTCATTAGCTTCTAGCACCTGAGAGGAAGTCATAGATGCTGGCCTTCTCTCATACAGGTTGTCAAATTTGAATATCACATGAATATGTTGACGCACCTTTCAATTCTCTCTTTCCCTCCCTTTCTCTCCAGGTCTCTTTCACATTGCTAAATTTCTGTTTTCCCTGTTTATAGCTTACAGTCTTCATGGGCTTTCATGTTGTTAAACTCATAAAACTCAAACAGCTACCTTTTCCAAACAGCTTTTTTTTTTTGATTTTGCTTAAAAGATTTTTAAATATATGAATAAAAAGTCATAAATGTTTCATAGAATGACATTTGGGAAAGCACAGGCTATTCCATTTCATAATATGGTTTTGTGTACGTTAATAACCATATTCATTTTCAGGATATTTAAATTGTATCACGGAGTGCAAAAAAGTATACGTTGAAATTAATTTCATTGGTATGTCAACTTTTGTTCATATATTTCATGAATGGAGACTATCTCTTGGAAAATGAAAATGTATCATTATTACAGATAGAAAGATGACTTACTCACAGGTGCAAATGTTTAATTAGATTACATTTGATTTAATTTTATGATGCACCTGAAGCAAAATTCAAACAGAACAGAAAAATCACAAAAGAAAAATTCAGTTGTCACATGACCACTCTGTTTTCCTCTCCAGAAACAACTAGAGGTACAGGACTTCTGTGAATCCTTCTGAAGATTATCAGAGGCACACATAAATATCCTTTTATACATTTAGGCACGCATAAACATCCTTTCATACATTTTTTTCTATTTTCTTTAAAACAAAAATGATAACTTTTTGAACTATGAGGAATAAGGTTGTGATTTATAATTTGTAGGGTAAGAAACAACCTGAGGCAATACCTAATGGATGTATTAAAATAAGTTTTTGTTTGTTTTACCAAATTAATTTAATAGGTAAATTTGGTGAAAAATCAAATAAGACCTCACTAATCATGAAACTATTGACTATGAGGATTCTTGCATAAAGTATACACTCAAGTCTATAGGTCTATAATTTACGAAAATTTAAAATTCTGAAAATATATTTATTATAAATTAATGCATTTATTTATTATACATTTCCATGGAAGAATATTATGTCAATGTACTCATGTAGGACAACATTGAAACAAACATAAAAATTTTCCCTTGCAGTTATCTAATGAAGGGTCTGTATATTTATATAAGACATCAGCTTAGCCAAATACAGAGACCACAGAGCCTTTGGCTTTGAATATTGTAAATGATTTCACTAATATATTCAGAATTGCTAATTATGATTGCATAACTTCATGAAATGTGTAGAATTCAAGAGAGAATTACTGATGCAAAGGTGATGCACTTCTGTCCCAATTTTTAGGGGCGAGCAGTGGAGGGAGCCGTATTTCCTTTTAGAGATGGAGAGGATACAGAGCCAAAGCTTTTGCTAGTTCCCTGAGTGACTGCAATGAAGTCAGTATCTACAGTTTTAAGAAATACTCTATTGCTATGACGAGAGAAATAATTCTGTTTGTCAAGGCTTGTTTCTCCTAAGGAATATGTCTCTGAAAATAGTTTGCATTGGCATGAACATGTATACTGGCTCACTTTGCATGTATGATAGCTGAGGCCCATGTGGGGCAGACAGGCCAAAGACTGGAGGACTTACACGTTGCTGATGTAACATCCAGTCACTCAGTATTATCAACGTAGAACCTCTCATTTTCCTTGGGGTCAACCATTGTCACATACCAAGCCATGCAAGGACCTCCAGTATGTCTTAATAAGGTATTATTTTCAACTTAAAATACTTCTTTCACAGCACACAGAATAGAATCTAGATGACTACATTGCATTCCCCACTATTGTCACTTTAAAACCTAAGAAGAAAAATTCAATTGACTTATACTTTCATCTTAATATTTACATACACTGAGCCTTATTCAGTCACTACATATAAAATGCTTTATACCATATAGTGATCTTACTGTGTCATAATTCAGCTACCACAATGAACATTTCATCATTTGTTACCTTACCTACTGTTGAATTTCTCTGGGTGTTTTTCTCTCATGATGTGAAATCTGTGTGCAATGGAGGCATCCTAAGGGAAGAAAATGGGAAACAAAAACAGGACAGTTTAAGATCTTATCATCTTGCGGAAGTATAGATTAAGATAGAAACAATATTTTGAAATTAACTTTTCTTCACAATATCATTGTCAAGAAGATGTTCTGAAATTAGGCAAAAATCTGTAATCCACATAAATTCTGTCAGTGTAATTTATTTATTCATTTCACCACTGCTTACTTGTTATATGTGCATCTAAAAATTTATTTGTATTTAATTTATATATTTCATTACATAACTGATTTTGGCCCATGCCCAAAGTATATTTGTGCACATGAGAATAAATTTCAGACAGTAATGGAAAATATTGTTAAACAAGAGTTAGAAGGATGACCCCAGGGGAAAAATGATCAGGTAGAGATGCTCCTAGTTCTTTGAGATCAGTTATGGGTTAAAAATACAATGTGAGCATCCCCTTCTTCTAGGGAAGGTGAGGGCAATATGTGAATTCAGAGCTTGTTCAGTGTGTCTCAGATGTGGAATTCATAACTATTTGTACCTCTAGCAACTTTCTGGAATATTTTTCGTTTACCTTGCTTAATGGGAGAAAAACAATAAAGGGGAAAATTTCTTTTTAGACAATTGCCTCTGACACCCTAAATGTATTAGATTTGAACCCTAATGAATATCTCTTACTTTACAAAAATGCATTCTGAGATTTTTTATGAAGACAGAAATCACACTGACTGTGTGAGATTGGTGGGATATTGTAATCCAAGCTTTTCAAACACATGCTGCTCTAACTGACTCCAAACAGTGAACCTTATTATTCCAAATGAGAAGATATTTTCCATTCTTCATCCACATGAGTCATCATTCAAATGAGAAACTAATATATTTAGCAGTCATCTCAATAGAAAAGGGCTATTGTTGGGATTAACTGTTAATTTTGTTTCAGAGTGGAGACAGGAGAAAAAGAAAATCAAACACAACGGAAATAAAGAAGTTGTGTATCTGAGAGAATCTTAAAAACACTAATCAAGAATTAAAAGTCTAATGAATGAAATGAAAAAGCTAACAACATGCTTACTCATGCATAACAAAGCATGAGGCACAAGAGAGGCACCAGTGCCTGCTGCGGATGGGAGAGAGTTGCTTTGTCCTGCAAGATCTCTACTGTATGTTTCTTTTTTTTTTTTAATTTATGAGAGTTCTTTTTATTTGTGAGCCAGTTACATGCACCAACATGTAGACATACATGTATATACATGAAAGACATGTAAATGTATACATTCACATAAGCAAATTTTTAATAGCTTTTTTAAAATTTATTTTTATTTATTTTTATTTTTTATTGAGTCATAGCTGTGTACAATAATTCAGTCATGGGGTACAGTGTGCGGGCTTCACATACAATCGGAGATATTTTTATCAACCTGATTGATATAACATTCATGAGATTTTCTCATTTACTATGTGAAA
>CAUYRH010111235.1:0-15590 GCA_963574655.1 Perodicticus potto | reverse complement strand
TATATACGTAGTTCAATAGATTTGATAAGCCTATATATTTATATATTAAATACAATCCATATAGATATTATATATATTTTATATATATATAGTATCAAATCTATTGGACAATTCCTAAACTTTTTTTTTTTTTTTTTTTTTGTAGAGACAGAGTCTTACTTTATCACCCTCGGTAGAGTGCTGTGGCATCACACAGCTCACAGCAACCTCCAACTCCTGGGCTTAGGCGATCCTCTTTCCTCAGCCTCCCAAGTAGCTGGCACTACAGGTGCCCACCACAACGCCCTGCTATTTTTCTGTTTTTGCAGTTTGGCTGAGGCCGGGTTTGAACCCTCCACCTTTGGTTTATGGGGCTGGCTCCCTACTTGCTGAGCCACAAGCAGCGCCCCTAAATATACATCTTAATGTAAAGAGAATTCTAATCCATAATGTGTGTGTGTGTATATGTATATATATATATATATATATCAATTTATTTATGTCTTATTTAATGGCATTTTAATAAAGTTTTAGTATACGTGCTGCTGAAGCACAATAAAGTTTTATAATATTTATCTTACTGGTTTTTAAACATTTTTGTTAGGTTTACTCATTATTATTGCTGTTACAGTGAATAATTTGTGGTTTTTATTGATATTTACTTATTGATGGTATTTAGAAATACAAGTATTTTCATATTAATTTTATATTCATAATACATGTTGAATTCTGAAATTCTAACAATTTATATATAGCATTATGTGGGTTTTTACAATTTTTTTATGCACCTTTTCACTTTCATATTGTATTCACCTCTGGGTAGTGCTTCCAATGCACTGTTAAATGTAATTAGGCATTGTTTTGCTCTACATCTTATAATTAAGCATAATATTTGCTGCACATTTTGGGGCATACCCCACAACGTGTATAAAAATAGTATTAGCTGGTGATGAAAATCTACCCTTTCCTACTGTATGAGTACAACATTTCACCAATTTTCTAGTCAATCTTTCAATTTAAGTCATGTGATGAACTTCAGCAAAAGCAGATTAAAGTGATGCACAGGGACCAAGTAGAGTGGATCATATCTGCAATCCTAGCACTCAAGAAGTTGAGAGGGGAGGTTCATTTGAGCTCAGGGGCTCAAGACCAGCCTGAGCAAGAGAAAGACCCCATGTCTACTAAAAATAGCAAAATTAGCCAGACATTCTGGTGGGCACCCATAGACTTGACTACTTGGGAGGCTGAGGCAGTAAAATTGCTTGAACCCAGCAGGTGGCTGTAAGCACTGCACTCTAGCCTGAGCAATGGAGCCTGGGCAATTTTCAAAAAGAAAAATGATGCATAAGTAATATAATTTCAGGATTTCTCCTGGAAAATATGCTCTTCCACCTACCTTCTGAAAAAACAAGGAAGGAGGACCAAACATACCAATTTGGGAAAATGGCTTACACAGAGGATTCTAGAAACATTACTAACCATTTCCCTTGTTTTTCTTAAAGATGTGTCCCATTTGAACAAGACATTATATAGACATCGAGAGGTAAGACAACTGAGCGTGAGAGCTGCTCAACAAAACCTGAAGGGTTGAGTATAACCTAAACATACTGCGTTTAATCTCTAATACAACTATGGTACAAATGTTATCAGGCTATGAGAATACCCTTTGCTAACTAGATTAAAATTTCTATCACATGGTTTGAAATTCTATAAAAACACTGATTTTTTGTCTATTAGGTGAGCACATGAATTATTTTTCTTTCAGTATGCTAGTGAATTACACTATCTAATGTTCTAAAGTCAAATCAACCTTGCATTTCTGGAATGAATCCAACTTTATTTCCAGATTCATGATTCACAGTGGAAGTATTTTATGTAATATTTTTACAGGCATACCCATGAATAAGATTAGCATGGAATTCTCTGTTTGATGTCTTTATCAAACTTTGTGTCAAAGCTTTCCTTGTATTATAAGTTGAAAGCCCTGAAGTAGTATGAGGATTGAAATTAGTCCTTAAAATTTAGTATAATTCACTGAACAAATCTAAGCACATTTGTTACAATATTTTAAAATATTGATTTGATTGAAACACGAGACTAAATTTCTGTGAGCATGCTTTATAATGAAAAATAAATGCAAGTTTTTCAACTAAGATTTTTTATCTTAGATTTAACTTTCACATCATTACTTTGCTTCCATTTTCATTTGAGATATTTTTTCCCCTTATCCCTTGCCAGATTTTGCTTTATTTTATTAACCTTCAATGACGATCTAAAATTTTTATATTCTAAAGTTGTCCTATTTCAATAAATTCTGCTTTTAATTGTAGTGTTTGGGATTCATTGAGGGTACAAAGAATTAGGTTACACTGATTGCATTTGTTCGAGTTCCTCTTGTGCCCAGCCCCCAAGAGGTGGGCCATACACTGTTGCCCAGATACCCCTCTTTCTTCCCTCCCCATTATTTCATTTCCCTACCCCACAGTAGGATACTGGCATGAGGGAGAGACTTCTCGAAACCTGGGAAGAGTTGACCTGAGTGGAAATGTGGGAAATGAAGAAATACAAAGCCAGAAAGATGGGGGAGAGGGACACAAAGACAGTAGTCAAGAGTTAGGCTGGCCTCGGAGGGCTGACGCAGCTGGTGACTGCAGCCAGCCCCTGAACCACAGAAATAGATTTATACACTATCCTAGCAAGATTGCATAAATCTTAACATGAGGGATAAAGATCAACCTTAAAGAGGAAAGACAGTGCTGGCCGAGAACAAGTATGCATGAGCTACGTGACTTTTGACAGGTGAGAACAATGTTGTTAAGAGACAAGTGGTTGGGGTGTCGCTCCCTGAGTATTACCCAGGCTAAGGGGCCCTGCGGACCACAGCCCATTCACAAATCCTTTTTTTTTTATATGTTTGCGAATTCATGAATAAACAATTTTAATTGGAGTTGCTTAATTCCACCTCTACAGAAGATAATGTCTTTAGCCAATTGGGCAGGACTACAGATGTACAAATGAGACCCATGCATAACAAACATGACAAATAGTTATCACTAGAAAAACTCAGGGGTGACGGCTCCCAGCTTCTTCAGTTGTTCCCTTGTCAGGGGTTTCACACTCCACAAAGTCTTGGCTGAGCAATGAACCTCCTGGTGTCAGTCTCAGTTTCTTCAGGAAGTTCCCCTGGCTCTGTTCAGGGATCCAGCGAGGGCTGTCAGCCCTGAGAAAAAGACAAAACATCCTCTCCCCCATATCAGAACAGAGTCAGGCCAGATACCAGCTAGGGGATCTTTCCATAGCATCTCAGGATGTTTAGAATTAGGTGAATTCCAAAACGTGGTGCTGTGTATCCCTGGATGTCAAAATTCAAAGCAAAAACGGCTGAGGGAGAAGCTTATGAAGTGTATTGGGGCATATCTCCCCTTTTATAATTTATAAATTTGAAGTTTAAGTGTGATAAGCATGTTCAACAATTCCTTGGACCTGAGGATTGTACAGAAGAGAAATGGAGAGAAAATGGAGTGATGGAAAACAAGGCTTTAGTATAAGGAGGATCATTGTCTGTCCTAATGAGTCCTGGAATTCCTAAAACAAAAACCTTTAAACTGCTGGGAGAACGGGACGGAAGACCCCACTCTTGGCAAAGGAAAACACCCCTAGAAAAAGAGGAAAACTAAAATGTAAGCTGAGTGAGTCAGAACAAAGAAAAATCAGCTCGTTTACATTTAAGCTAGCCATTGCTAGCTAGTTTCCTGCCTTTTCTGAAATTTTAGCATGTTGGTGATACAGCTTACAAACACCCTGCTATGTCTATGAGCACTCTGAGGAGAATAATGGTCATAGAAAAGGCTATGACAATGTTCTAGGAAAAGATACGCCTTCTCGGGCATTTCCTGCCCCACTGTGGAATTTTGCATTTGCCTGGGGCAGAGACCAAAGGAGTATTTGGAGCTCTGAGATATGGGCAGAAGAGCTTACTTATATCCCCTGTCACAGAGGAAGATCCTCTGTGGCGGTGATGGGAGGAAAATGTCTCCCTCCCACCATCCCTCAGAGGAGATTAAGGCTGGTGATATTTTACTCTACAGAAAACTAGCAGAGCTTAACACCTCCCTAGAAATCTGTGTGTGTGACCTCAAGCAGGGCTCAGATTTCAGAATATTGAAGGTTAATAATAATAATAGGAGTTGATATGATCAATCCAAGAAACTGCTGATGTCTTTGTTCCCACCCCCCTCATCTTACCCTGTGGGCAAATAGACTTCAATAAAATCAGAGTGGAGCAAACACTCTGGGCCATCGCTGGAATCCCAGGAAGGGCAATGGACCCCTGAACTCCCACTTTTCATTCTACTCTGTGTCTCTGTCTTTCTTTACCATCACTTCTAACTTTGTATTTCTTTAGTTGATGGCTGCCAGTTACCACAGGTCTCATTGGACATTTCTCTCGAGGCGGGACCCCTACATAAATAATGAGCAATAACATACTTAA
Organism: Perodicticus potto; assembly: GCA_963574655.1. Taxonomy (NCBI): domain Eukaryota; kingdom Metazoa; phylum Chordata; class Mammalia; order Primates; family Lorisidae; genus Perodicticus; species Perodicticus potto. Next base: position 11,119 of record CAUYRH010111235.1, on the reverse strand, counting down.
CAGCTTCAGAGCATGCAGAGGCAAAAATGATACTGCGTAGGGGTCAACTATAAGATGAACAAAAGGAAGTTTTAAAGACCGGGGATCATATTCATTTGCCATAATTGACCTGATAAGGGACCATGAGGGTTCACAACAAAAGGAGCAGATGGTAAGCAAAACATTAGTAATTTGCAGATGGAGGAGGAATAATCCCTAACAATGAGGGGGAAATCCTAGAAGGTCTATCTGCCCTTAGTGGGAAAGGGGCATTGACCGTGCTCTACTGCTTCCTGCTGAAAGTGGACAACAATAGAGGGGGGAAGTTAGAGGTTGCTTAGTCTTAACTCCAGAAGTAGGGAGCTTTCTCCAAGCTTGTAAAGCTATTAAGCGGCTGGTAGGTTTCAGGTGGATAGAAGGGAATGCTATTTTGCCCGCCTGCTTGGCAGCCTAATCGGCCCATTCTAACCTCCACAGTGAATAATCTCCTCCAGAAAGGCAGGCCTTAGCAACTGACTTCAGTCATCCAGAGCCTCACCAAATAGCTGCCGAAGCAAAAGGAGCTGCGGGACCACGAGCACACGCCTGTTCCAACTCCTCAAAGGCCTCAGAAGGAAGAGACTGATGTTCTGGAACAGCCGCCTTGCTGATCTGCAGCGTCTGGCACTGGGAAGTAAGAAAAGCCATTTAGCCTTTCGATCTTGTGCAAGGGTCTTTTGGAATAGAGATGTAAATGAATATTTTACCTTTAATCCTTTGCTTGGGTGCTGCCAAAGGTAGCAGCGATATCAGTTCCTTTCTCGGGGAACTTTAAAGTATTTCTTCAACTTTTGCCCTTAACCTTACCGTTTCTACAGTTTTCCCCTTACCATGCCCAGCTTTAACCTAACAATTTCCAATGAAATCAGAGGCACGCAACATGCAAATACACGGACATACAAACAGATTACAGAATTATTCCCAACCATGATTACCCCTGAAACTAACTATACAGTTCCACCTTTTTCCACTTCTCTCGCGGAAGCTCTCTTCACCTGCTTAGTTCCACTATCCTGTACCCTGGTCCCTGTTTGAACCAGAGGAGGAATGGCGGGGACCGAGGCTTCCCTCACCGGCTTGAACTTAACTTTCCGTACTCAAGTGCACCATTCGAGTGCCACATGTTGGGTACGACCCTCCCTGAGGAGGGAGGGTTGGTCTGAATGGAATGATGAGAAATGAAGAAACACAAAGCCAGGAAGACAGGGAGAGGGTCACAAAGAAAGGCATGAGCGGAGAGCTGGACTGGCGGGCGACGAGAGGCTGCCGCAGCTGATGACCGCAGCCAGACCTGCACCCTGGAAACAGCTTTATTTATACAGTATCTTAACAAGAGTGCGTAAGTCTTAACAAGATTACATACATCTAAAAGAGACCAACTTTAAAGAGGAAAACTGTGCTGGCCAGTAACAAGGAATGTATGCTTGGGCTGTGTGACTTTTGACGGGTGAAAACAATGCTGCTCAGGGAGGAGAAGAGGTTGGGGGTCGCTCCTGAGCCTTACCCAGGCTGGGGGGGCCCCACACCCTACCCCTTCTATTAGCCCATCTACTGCCTTCATATTAGAATTGAGTACATGGGATTCCTGCGTCTTCCTTCTTGTGATGCTTTCCTAAGAAGAATGTGTTCCACCTCCATCCAGGTTAAAGAAAAAGATGTAAAGCCTCCATCTTTTTTTAATGGCTGAATAATATTCCATGATATACCTATAGTGATACCAGAATTTCTTCTTCCTTAGGTCCTTGGTCTCAGGAATTGGAAGAATGAATCCATGGACCACAGATAAGGGGTAAAACAGGATTTACTTCACAGAAAAGAATACAGAAACAGCACCAGAGCTCCTGTCAGAGGGTAATCAGTCTAAGTTGGAAAAAGTCTCCCTCTGCCTGGAGTCTTTGTCTTGAGGTGTATATAGTCCTTTGTAGTAACATTTAGCCAGGACTTGGTAACAAATAAATGGATACAGTCCCTTGGCTGGGGCAAGATGAATGAGTGTATCAATGAATGGATATCAAGTGTACCAAAGAATGGATATAGTCCATTTATGAAATTGCCCAGGCCAGGGAAATGAAGGGTCCCTGAATGGGGGAACACTGTATCATCCTTGGGACTGAAATGTTCACAGGGGAGTAGTGCAGCCAGAGAAGGGTTCTCTAGGTCTAAGTGTGGTTCTGGGGTTGGCGCCGGCATCAGCGCAGGCGGTGGTCTCCTTCAACTAACTAGGGACCCGTGGGCTTCCGCCACTTGGGCTTCCGCCCTGTCTGCAGCACTTGGTTCTTAACCTCTCGCCTCCCCTTGTCCGCTGCACTAGCACCAGCTAGCGGAGATTCAGAAGGCTCAGCAGGTGCTCCCAGGAGGCTTGCACTGAGCAAGCTGGGGTGTGCACGCCCTGTGTCCATACCAAACCTCATTAATCCATTCCTGGGTTGGTGGGTATTTAGGTTGCTTTTAAAAGATAATATACTAACTTGTATGTTCCCTTGCGTACTTACACAAGAACATACACATCTTACATACACATTTTACTTTCAGTGTCATTTTAGCTGTACAACGTATTTGGATATGCACCATTTTCCTTATTTTTCACTTCTAATATTTTTAAAATCTCTTTTATATTTTCCTCTTTGCCCCGTTAGTTTTAGGTTTATTCATGCCCACATATTCAGATATTTCCAAACCTCCTTATTTTTGATTTCTAACGTATTTGTTTTGTATTTAGGGTGTATTGTTAATATTTTGAATTTTATATCAACATTTTGACCAGACATTTGTGACCAAACATTTCATAATGGGTCCAAGTGTGCTTGAAAATAATACCTGTTCTGGGCAGCACCTGTTGCTCAAAGGAGTAGGGTGCCGGCCCCATGTGCCAGAGATAGTGGGTTCAAACTCAGCCCCCACCAAAAACTGCCACAAAAAAAAAAAAAAAAAGAAAGAAAGAAAAAGAAAAAAGAAAATAATACTTATTCTTCACTGTGATGTATTATTTTCATTTAGCAGGTCAATCGTGGGGGGTTTGGTGTTTTTTGCTTGTTTTGTTTTGTTTTTTTTTGAGACAGAGTCTCACTTTCTCCCACTGAGTAGAGTGCCATGGCATCAAGCTCATAACAATCTCATACTTCTGTGCGCAAGCGATTCTCTTGCATCTCTTTCAAGATTTCAGTGATACTACGGGTGCCATCCACAGTGCCTGGCTAATTCTTCTAATTTTAGTAGAGACGGGGGATCTTGCTAAGGCTGGTCTTTAACTCATGAGCTCAAGGAATCCACCCAACCAAGAGTGTTAGGAATATAGGTGTAAGGCACTATATCTGGCCAATCATGTTGTTTAAGTTATTTTAATCTTCTGTATTACTTTTAAATTTTTGTCTGCTTGATAAATAAATTAGTGACAGTCATATCTGACAAGTTCACAATCATAAAAAAGATATTTTTATTTCTGTTTATAATTTTATTAATGTTTTATAGAAGCATGTGCACACCCATACACCCATACACCCACACACCCATAAGTAGTTGATAAGTTTTTCTTTTTAAATTTTTTTGTTTGCAGTTTTTGGCGAGGGCTGAGTTTGAACCCACCACCTCCGGCATATGGGGCCGGCGCCCTACTCCTTTGAGCCACAGGCACCACCCTCCCGGTTCATTTAATTGTCTTCCTCATTTAGCTTCAGAATATTCTATATTTCCTTCCCAAGTCACCAATTAAAAATATTGTATCGGCCATTCTTTAGATGTTTTCATCACAATGATGGATGTTTAATTTACCAGTTGCTACCAATAAAAGTCTATAAGGTTTTATTTTTTTTTAATGCCAAAAAATGCATATAGTAAGAGTGGTCATAAAATTGTCAGGGAATTTCATGATATTAAGTTTAATAAAGTTAATAAAAATAAGAAGTCACATAAAATATCTTTTTACAAAGATTGGAAAATTATTTTAGATGGAAATAAAATGCTGATTTATTACAAAAAGTATTACTATATATGTGAAAGCATATAAAGTATTTATTATGTATGTGTGAGCATATGTAATGATTATTGAAAAATGTTTTACACCATCCTTAATGGAATCACTGGCCATTAAAACTGAAAAAGTGAGGTGGTCTTGATACTTAGCACTACACTTCTCCTCAACTAATTGCACAGAGTCTGCAACCAATCGATGGATTAGTGAAATTACTTCCCCTCAAAGTAAGACAAATTCCACTCAAAATAATTAAAATTTAAGGACAAAAACATTTCACACAATAAAATGCGCAAAAGTAGAGTTGGTTAAATCCAGGAATTCATGACATTACCTAAGCTCAGGTTATGTTCATTTTTGCACTTTGATTTAAATGCATGTCCTTATTCTTCTCAAGCTAGCTTTCTTCCTGTTTCTAAAATGACTTTGCTACTTCCAGATGTCACTTTCAAATATGACATTGTTTGAAGTAGGAATAAATTATATGTCTCTTTTTGAGAATGAAGAAAACTTTCCTGGGTTCTCCCCAGAGGACTTTCTTTATGGTGTCAGTACAAGATTTATTCTCCAGCAGATATGATTTTTTCTGTTCACTGCAAAGGTAATCATCTTCTCATTATATGTTTAAACTAATTAGGATTTACACCTGAGTCTTGCCCCAAGGGGTGCAATTGTACTGAGGTGTGAAAATATATTTTTTAATTGCTTTGATGTTAAAGAGTAAAATGAAAATAAAAGATGTTTATTGGCAGATAAAAGCAGAAAATGAACATTATTAGTAGTATCAGATTTTAGAAGTTTCCAGTGAAGATTCTCTTCAATAACCTTTTATAATATTGAAAATTAAGTTTGGCAATAGCTATAAAATAAATCTGTTACCTAGAATTTTCTATGTCCCTATCATTGATACTTATACATTTTTTGTAATGTAATCCTTAAAACAATTGTTTCAAATGCCCATTAGAGTTTTCTAAATGCTGTGTTTTGGGAAATAAACTTCAGAAAGACTAATAACATTTTTTCAAGGGAATGTAACAATAAATAGAAAGCTGATATGTTGGACCCCAGAAACCGTTGTTGTTTTTGGAATTATACACAGCTTTCCAAATGTGATTAAGCATTCACATCCAAATGTGGAGATGATTAACTAATAGTATACAACATGTTTATATTAAAGTTCTTAAAACTAGCACTTATTCATGGCAACAGATATCAATTTTTTTCTAATAGCTAGAACCATCTAATTTGTATCTGTGCGTATAAAAAGATCTCATGTCAGCATGTATTGTTCTTAATTAAAATGAAAATATATTTACACTCTCTGTGCTTAAGTTCAGGAGGTTTGTGGATGTATCATAAGTATAATGATATGTATTATAAAATGCAAATTCCAGGAAGCTTCCTAACTTCACATGTAATTGTTTTTTGTTTTTTGTTTTTTTCCTGTGGAGACAGAGTCTCACTTTATCACCCTCGGTAGAGTGTCATGGTGTCACACAGCTCACGGCAACCTCCAAATCATGGGCTTAGGCGATTCTCTTGCCTCAGCCTCCCGAGTAGCTGGGACTACAGGCGCCCACCACAACACCCAGCTATTTTTCTGTTTTTTACAGTTCAGCCGAGTCTGGGTTTGAACCTACCACCTTCGGTATATGTGGCCAGTGCCCTTACTCTATGAGCCACAGGCACTGCCCTTGACATGTAATTTTTCAGCTGATCTTTTAAAAGATCAGCTTGTCTTTTTTACCAAAATAGAAAAATTATGAGTAATTATATATATACAGATATATATACACACACACCCACAGATATGATATAATATATATATATATTATTTTTTTGAGACAGAGTCTCATTATGCTCCCCTGCCGTGGCATCACAGATTACCGCAATCTCAAACTCTTCGGCTTAAGTGATTCTCTTGTCTCAGCCTCCCAAGTAGCTGGGACTATAGACACCCGCCAGAATGCCTGGCTATTTCTTTTGTTTTTGGTTGTAGATGTCATTTTTGTTTGTTTGTTTATTTTTTTTAGCAGGCCCAGGCTGAGTTCAAACCCGCTCGCCCCGGTGTATGTGCCCAACGCCCTGGCCACTGAGCTACAGGCACTGAACCAGAGTGATTAATATTTGGACATCTATGTGTCCATCCTTATTATCTCGGTGTAGTAAAGGTAATAAAAATACGTTGATGACAGATCCTATAGCAGGGAAAAGGAACCAGAGTGCTTATCTTTAGCAATGTGATTACAAACTTGTTTCTTGGGAGGATCCTGTGTCTTTGTTTTGGTTTTACTGGTGATTGGGATTTTCCATTTCAAGTTATAAAAATGTTATACAAACTCACACAAAAAACACTTTCTGTTCTTTAACTTATTCTGGAAGTAATTAAATGGATTTGGAAATGTTTTTAGGCTATTTGAAGCGTCAACTTTGTGCTTTTAGAGGGATAGTAGCTCTTAATATTCATCTTATAAAACTATTAATAGAGGGCGGTGCCTGTGGCTCAGTGAGTAGGGCGCTGGCCCCACATACCAAAGGTGGCTGGTTCAAACCCAGCCTCGGCCAAACTGCAACAAATAGCCAGGCATTGTGGTGGGTGCCTGCAATCCCAGATACTCCAGAGGCTGAGGCAGGAGAATCGCCTAAGCCCAGGAGCTGGGGTTGCTGTGAGCTGTGTGACGCCATGGCACTCTACCGAGGATGATAAAGTGAGACTCTGTCTCTACAAAAAAAAAAGAAAAAAAAAACCATTAATAGTGAGAAAATTTTATCTTGACCACAGAAAAGAACCAAATAGATAGAAATAAAATATTTTCTTCTGAGTTACTTTCATGCTTATCAACCTTCCAGTTTATTTTTTTATTTGGTTTGGCCTGGTTTCAACAGCACTGAAAAGGAAAACTCCCCTTGGCTTCTTAGGTGTGATTTATAACAAACATTATGTTTAAAACTAGGTTTTTTTGTTTAGAATTTTCCTGAGGGTTGTGTCCCCTTAGGAAATTACTGCCGTCACTTGAGCTTGCATGATTTGTAGCAGATGAATTATGCCTCACAGAAAGACATTCATTAAGGGTAAGTTGAGAAGGATTCAATCAAGGAGGTGGTACTAAGAAGAAAATTCTGATTTAATTTGTTCGACCTATTTCTGTAATTATGAGCTTTCCCTTTCATACTAGATAATACATTTACTTAGGAAAAAATTAATAAAAAGGGGAGACACAGTGTTTTTTTTTAATTGTTGTTTTTTAAACAACCATATGCATTCTTTATTTCCCTTAGGAGAAAGTGAGCAAGTCGCCCTGGAAAGCTTAATCCAGTAGCTTTTACATTCTCCACAATGGAAGGTTTCAGATTTTCCTTCAAGATAAAATAAGGCACAGATAAGGCTAAAAGAATAAGACAAATACGATCATTGAGATAGATGGCCCCTCAATAAAACTTTATCAGTATAATTTATACCTAAGAAATAAATGTTTACAGCCATAGAGTGATTAAGGTTTTTTTTTTTCCTATTGTTCTGTTGTTGAAAAATAGGTGGTCAATGATTTAAATGCTTTTAGGTATTAATGATTAAAAAATATCTTAACCATAATTATACTTTATCATAAAATGTAAGTGAGACTTCATTATAGAATAAGATAATGAAAAGATACCACTCTAACTCAGTGGGAGCCCCCATCTGAGATCCATTTGTTCAGTTGTGTTCATGCAGTTTTTTTATGTGGGTTTGAAATATTACTCTGATAATGATGTTGTCATATCTTCACCTAGGTTTCTTTAGTTTATTTGTATTTTATTGCTAAGCATAAAGATTTTAAAATTCATTACTTTAGGGCTAGAGTTTGTATAATATGGAAAATCCAGTATCTATCTGATAGTAATCGTAGTTTGACTAGTTGAACTAGATAACATTATCTGAAACTTGTAAACACTGTTCAGTCATTGTTTCTTCATACATTCAAAATCTGATTAAGAGAAATGTAAAGATTTAAAGAATTGCTATTTCTTGCCCACTTAGTCCTCTGTCTTCCGCCATGACACCTGTTTGAAGATGGTGGCCGAGTAGCAGCTTCTGTGCAGCCGGGCGCAGTGAGAGTGGGGAGAGAAGATTCCAGGCATCTCTGGCCAGTGAGTTTTGCCCACAGGCTTCCCTTTGGTGAGACAAGAAGTCAGTGAGAGACTTCTGGACCCCACAAGGAGGACAGAGTGGTGGAAAACTAGCAAGTGGTAGGTGCGTTTTTTGGGTAGGAGACTGCCTGCAGCTGTAACCATAGCAACAGCAAGATTGCAAGCAGGAAAAACCTTACCTGGGGGTTGTTTTGGTGTTTTTGGACTTGGACACTAGATTGAACTGCCTTGGGCCAGTGTGGGGATGACTTTGGGTGTTGTCTGGGGCCCCAGACTGAGCTTCTGAGTGGGAAAGGAGCTAATATCATTCAGCTATGGCTGCCCCTGTGTGTTGCAGCACCCAGATTGGCCGGGAGACCTGGGGCGAGTAATCTAGTGACTGAGCTGCCCAAAGCGGGGATTGAGATGCTGGGCAAGTGTGAAGATCCAAGTGTTTGGTAGATTAACAGCCCTGGCCCTCAGGGGCTTAGAGGGAGACTGGATTTGGCGCAATGGATAAGCAGGCAGCCACACCAGGAGAGATCACAGGAATAAGTGCCTTTCTTAGAAAGCTTCTGCTTGACCAAGTTCATGTCTTGGACTGTCTTTTGAGGAGGCTGAGGAGACATGAGGGCTCCCAAGCTTGCAGAATCTGAGAAATCAGCAGAGTCCTCCAGTCCCTATCTCGTACAGCTGTATCAACATTGTGATTAACATCTCATACCTCAGAAGATCACCTATTGCCCGGTCAATAGCAACCGGTGATTGCTAGCAAGATATATATATATATATGTATATGTATATACAAACACACACACACAGTTTTTGGTATCTTGGTTTGGTTTTTTTTCCTTAATTTCAACATTTTTCCAATACATTTATTTTCTTTTTTCTTTTTACCATTCCAGTTTAAATACAATTTTCCATTCTTGCCTTCTTTAACAATTAGAATTTCATTTTTGCTAGTGTTTCTGCCCCTATAATTTGCCCCCCCCAATTTTATCCCATAAGGATTTTTGCTTATTTGTTTGTTTGATTTATAGTATTTTTGTCTTTCCTCTCTACCTGGTGGAGGTTGGGTATTATGTCTGAGCTGGCTGGCAAAGAGCTATTGACCTAAAGTGAATCGCCTAACCCAGCAACTCTGGAGGTTGGGGATTTTAAGGTTTGGCCATAGTACCCTACTATACATCTATATTTCTCCTGTTTATTTCTTTCAGTACCTTTTTTCTTTTTCTTTCTCTCTTTTTTTTTCTTCTTCTTTAAATCTTTTTTCCCTTCTTACTCTTCAATCTTTTCATCCTTCTGATCTTATACCAAAGGGACTCATTAAAACTTTAGGCCAGCAGTACAGTAACTTAAAGAGCAAGAAGTGAAAGGAAAATTAGAGTAAGGAAACAGATAGTAGAAAGCACTCCTGAAGAAGAATCAGCAGAAAAATCCTGGCAGCATGAAATACCAGTTCAGAGGAACCGCTTCTAGGGATTGTGAGATACCTACTGCAGAGGATTCCTCCTATAAAGAGATGTTAGAAATGACAGAAGGGGAATTTAGAATGCAGATGATGAAAACAATGAAGGAAATTGCTGAGAAAGTGGAAAACAATCAAAAAACAATGAAAGAAGTTGCTGAGAAAGTGGATAATAACCAAAAGAAAATTCAAAAACAGAATCAAATCAGAGATGAATGATATGAAGAATATAGAAAGGATATAGCAGAGCTAAAGGAACTGAAGCAATTAGGGAACTTAAGGATGCAATAGAGAGTATCAACAACAGATTAGATCATGCAGAAGAAAGAATCTCCAAGGTAGAGGATAAAGTTCTTGAGATAACTCAGATAGTTAAAGAGGCAAAAAAGAAGAGAGACAAAGCAGAATGTTTACTGACAGAATTATGGGACTCTATGAAGCATTCAAACATATGAGTTATAGGTATCCCAGAAGGGGAGGAAGAATGCTCCACAGGTATGGAAGCTATTCTAGAGAATATTATAAATGAAAATTTCCTAAGTATCACCAAAGATTCTGACATACTCCTTTCATAGGGATATTGGTCCCCTGGTAGTCTCAACTCAAATAGAGCTTCTTCAAGGAATATTGTGATGAATTTATCTAAAGTCAAGACAAAAGAAAAGATCTTGCAAGCTTCTAGGAGTAAGTGCCAACAGACCTACAGGGGCAAATCTATCAAAGTGACCATGGACTTCTCTAATGAAACTTTTCAAGCCAGAAGACAATGGTTATCTATCTTTAATGTACTTAAACAGAACAATTTCCAGCCCAGAATTCTATACCCCACCAAGCTAAGCTTTAAAATTGATGGAGAAATCAAATCTTTTATTGATATGCAAACATTGAGGAAATTTGCCATAACAAGACCAATTTTGCAGGAAATATTTCAACCTGTCCTACATGTTGACCATCATAATGGACCTTCAGCAAAGTAAATACCCAGAAATTATAGGACAGAACCTAGTTTCCACAATGATGCAAAAGACAAAACTAACCAACAGACTTTCACAAAATAAGATGAATAGAACATTACCACACTTATCAATTTTCTCAATAAATGTCAATGGCTTGAATTCCCCATTAAAGAGGCATAGATTGGCTGATTGGATTAAAAAACACAAGCCATCTGTTTGCTGTGTGCAGGAAACACACCTAGCTTCAAAAGACAAATTAAAACTCAGAGTTAAGGGTTGGTTGGAAGTCAATTTTTCAGGCAAATGAAACTCAGAAGAAAAGAGGGGTTGCAATCTTATTCTCAGATACATGTGGATTTAAAGCAACTAAAGTCAAAAAAGATAATGATGGTCACTTCATGTTGGTTAAGGGAAAAATACAACAAGAAGACATTTCAATTTTAAATATTTATGCACCCAATTTAAATGCTCCCAGATTCTTGAAACAGACCTTGATTAGTCTGAGCAATATGATATCCTATAACACCATAACAATATGGGACTTCAACACCCCTCTCTCAGAGCTGGACAGATCCTCTAAACAGAAATTAAATAAAGATA
>CAUYRH010111232.1:0-13819 GCA_963574655.1 Perodicticus potto | reverse complement strand
TAGAGAATATATACAGTTTTTATACAGTTTTATGCCTGGCAGGAGAGTGCCGTGGCACCCTAGTAGGGGAAGGAGGTCCAGTTTTTAGAGGGTCTCTCCCTTGGGGTAGAGTGGGAGGACATCTGAACTCTGCTCACTTGTTTGTATGGAGGTATGGAGTATACTGCAAGCTGCTTTCATGGGGGAGGGGACTTCCGTCTGCTTGGTGATGTGCTCTGTACCTTTTATTTGTATCCTTGGGGTTGCAGGTCGCTCCAGCAGGGTTGATGTGCATTCTTCGACCTTCTCTTTTGGCTCAGTTCCAAACTGTTGGTTTTCTTGCTAAATTTCTGTCCTTTAGCTCTCCTTCTGGATGGGAGTGTCTGCAGAAAACTGGCTACAGACCGCCATCTTGGCTCCTCCCCCCAAAGCACTGTAATTTATGTTTCTTCCCAAGGCTTGAGATTCAGATCTTTCCATTAACCAACTCACCTCCCTCTGAACAACAAAATCAAGCCTTCAACAATTTTGTCACCCATTGTGTGACGCAGTATAATCCTTGTTTAATCAAACAATGTACAGTATGGTTCCTTTTTCATTCAACTGACAATATTTGCCAGGCACTGGTCTAGTTTTATTCACATATCATTAATTACATCTTCATCCCAGCTCTGTGACAACATGAGTTTGGATGATTTTGCCAACAAGAAAATGGAAGCTCAGAAAGATGCAGGGTCAAGATTCATTCCTAGGACTTGGGGCTGTATTTTCAGTGACTTTTGTTCCACTTCATAGAGTTTCACATATTATTAGTTATAATTAACTGTTAAAAGTTACTAGGATAAAAAACATACACTTTATTTGCATTGTTTATCAAAAATCACTCTGCTAGCAACTCTCTTCCAACTAGATCTGTGTACTATGTGAAAGCCAGCAAGCTACCACCTAAATCACCTTGCTTATTTGTGTCATTATTTAGACTGTGCTTGTCAGTGACAGTAACTAAATACACCTCCAGCAAGGAAGAGCAAGTTAAGGAAATAATAAATATTATTGACTAGTCAGAGATAAAATGAAAATTGGTTGATTCAGAAAGGGACTTAAACTATGGGTTCCTAAGTTTAAAGTTTCTTCAGAAAGCCTTGGCTGTAGCACTGTAAAGTTAATCAGAATCATTTTACATTTTTGCAATCAATGTTCTCCCTCGTTATACTGAGTATAAAGGCAAGAGGGAAAGAAGGAAGTGGGGAGCTCTGAAATTTGTCCAGAAGCAATCAAACAAACCTCAAAATGCTGAGTGGAATCTCTTCTGTTTAAGTGAAACATCGACATATTATTTAAAGACCTCTGCTTTTCCCTTGACGTTCTATTTGTTAATATTTATTAATTTTTAATTTCAGGTTAATATAGGGGTACAGATGATTAGGTTACATCATTTGCATTTGTTGGGTAGTTGTAGTTGTGCCCCTCACCCAGGAAGTGTGCCATATACCCCTACATTGTGCCTGTTGGGTGAGAGCACACCAATTCCCTTCCCTCCTTCCTTTGCCCCCTCCTTGCTTGTTGATACTTTAAATGCATATTAAACAAAATGTAAGTGGGATAAACATATTTTTCCTGAGACTAGTGATTTTCAACTAGTGTGCTATGTCCATGAAGGGATCTTAGGTGTACCATGAAAATTTTTAAAGGTCATTAATTAAACTATTTTTGAAAGAAGTTCAAAGCACAGTAAGTATATGCTTTTCTTTACTATTTTCTTTGATCAACATAATTTAAGTGTGCCTCAGAAGTTTAACTGTAGGTTCAAGTGTGCTGTGTAATTAAAAGAAAGGTTGAAAAACACTACTCTGGACAATACCTTTATTTTTCTATGGTATTGGCTTTGATACCAAATAGCCAATCTTAACCTCCTCTTCTGAGTTTCCAAGCTGTCTTGAAATGATCAGACATTAGACATTTATACCTCAGAAAGAACCCATTTATGCTATTGGAGTCAGATGCCCCTTCATACAGCATAGTTTTCCCCTCAGTGGAAATATCTGCCAGCAGCTCTTTGTGTAAACAGAAATAAAATATTGCCTTGAAGTATATCATAGGTAGTACCATTTGACAAAGGACTTGTACATAGAGCAGGCCTCGGCCTGGGGAAGAGGAACATTAATTTGGATTAGCAAACAAAAGCATATATTGTGAAATTAAAGCCTCTGGGGAAGGCAAAAAATTCTGTCAAAAGAAGTCAGGCATGTTTCCAGGAGAGATGAGAGTTACATGAAGCAAATTTCTCTTCTCTCTAAGATGTAGGGTAGGACTGGTAAGGTTCAACAAATGTCCAGTGGAAGGATTGAGGCATTCAAAATAAAGCCACTATGCATATTACCAGTGGCCTTCTCTCTGATCATTTCTGCAAACTGAAGAAAATTCCATGCCTGCTAAAAGAAACTAGCTATGGTAATGACTAGAACAAAGGCGTCAACTCCAGACATGGTACATAGACATGACCTTCGGAAGGGGTCAGCACCACCATTGTGGACATTGCTGACTCACTAAGCCTCAGACTGAGGATCCAAACAGTGCTGGTGCCCTTCTACTCACTGCATAGCTTCACTGCAGAGGCTCTGCTACCTGCTAGACATAATCCAGGCTCCTCTGCCCCCGTCTATCTGCTTCTTCCCAAGGCAGTGGCATAACCAGTCTGTTTGCTGAACATCAAGGATAACAAATAGTAAAGAGGGACAATAGGGGGGTTAAAAAGAAAAAAAGAAAGAAAAGAGCCAGATCTTATATGACATTGTAATTACTATATAAATTTCAGCTTTTATTTTGAGTGAGATAGGAAGCCATTGGGAGAAGTAACATCATCTGATTTATATGGTAACAAGATTATTCTAGCAGCTGGGCTGAGAATAAATGACTGGGGCAATAGTGGATGCAGAGATACCGGTTAAGAAGTTAATGCACTAATATAGGGAAAAGATGACGATAGTTTGGATTAAAGTGCTAGCAGTGAAGATGCCAAAGCCAATATTTGTATGATTTAATGACAATAGCTTATTTATTTATTTATTTATTTTTTACATATACATGTATTTATTAGGTTTCCACTTTTTGCCTTCACAGAATTAAAAAGGCTTAAAATTTAATAACTAACAGTCTTTAAGATAAGGACTAGAAACAAAAACCTCAAAAAGAATGAAAGAAAATAAATACATTCAGAAAAGAAATCTGATGATTACTGCAATGAAAGATTAAGCAATATTAATAATAATAATGCAAGAAAGTAACATTCACATTGTCAAATAAGATTATATCTATTATAGAATGCTTTAACTCTGAGACAGTAGCTTCCTCAGACAGTAGCTTTTTTAGAGTACTGTAATATGTGCTCTCTAGTCTTACTTTCAATTCTTTCTAGATTTCTTTTGATGCATTGTTCTACCAGATGAACACAGAAGTCATCCAGGAAATTTTAAATTTAAAAAATCATATCTAAACTTTGATGACAACTACTATGACTTTGATTAAGAAAAAATATACATCTTTACATTAGCAAGTCATTTTGTTCAAAAATAATATTATATCTTAATTTATGTCAATTAAAATTTATAATTTAAAGCAAGTCATGCATTTTTCTTGGGTTTATATAAGAAAGGTATTTGTTATTTTATATTCATTACATATCCAACTCAATAATTTTTTCTTACTAGTTTTAAGGTTGCTTCTTTAGGGAAACATAGATTATCTGAAAATAATAATGGTTTAAACTGGTTTTTATAACATCGAGATGACTGTCAATATTCAGTAATAGACAAAGAACTGAAAGAAGTGATAATAGACATGTTTGAAGACTTATAAAGTAAGCTAAACAAATGAACAGATGGAGAATATCAGCAGGTAACTAAAAACTGTCAAAAAAACCAACCAAATGAAATCGATAACTAAAAACTATAATTTTAAAATAATTACTGGATAAACATTAGCACTTTGGAAATAACAGAGGAATGGGTCCAGTTAATTAATGATAAAGCCATGAAAATTACCCAATCCAAAGGGAAAAAAATTAAATAAACAGTCTTAATGATCCATAGCATAGTATCAAGTAATGTAATACATCTGTGATGTAAGTCCCAGAAGGAGAGAAGAGAGAAAATATGGATGAAATAAATATTTGAAGAAATAATTAGCAAAAATTCTCAAATTTTGTTTGAGAACAAAATTGGAACAAAAGAGCCAAGAATTTCAGCCATCCCAAGGTGGGACAAGTACAAAGAAAATCACAAACAGGACATCAAAGTCAGACTAATAAAATCTAAGAAAAATCTTGAAAGTAGACACAGAGGGGGGAAAAGACACATTAAATACATGAAACAATATGAATGACAGCTGATTCCTCTTCAGAAATAATGGAAGCCAGAATACAGTGAAGGACTGTTATTCAAAACATACAATGAATTGTTTTTCTTTCTTTTTTTTTTTTTTTTTTTTTTTTTGCAGTTTTGGCTGCAGCCAGGCTTGAACCCACCACCCCCAGAATATGGGGTTGGCACCCTACTCCTTGAGCCACAGGCGCCACCCTACATAATTAATTCTTAAAACACAACCATAAGTAAATGAATACCTCAAATGAAAAATTTGCAAAAGATCAGAATAACTCAGTGAAAAAGATATACAGATGGCAAATAAACATATGAAAAGATGCTCAACATCTTATGTTATTAGGGAACTGCAAATTAAAACAATGAGATACTAGTACATATGTATTGGAAAGGCCAAAATTTCAGTCATTGACAGCACCAAATACTGGCAAGGATATGGAACAAGAGGAACTCTCCTATTCATTGCTGGAGGAAATACAAAATTGTATAGCTGTTTTGGAAGCTAGTTTAGCAGTCTCTTACAAAACTAAACATGCTCTTAACATGATCTAGCACTCGCACTGTTCAGCATTTACCAAAAGAAGTCAAAAACTTACCTCTACACAAAATCCTGTGCATGGGCATTTATAGCAGTTTATTCATAATTGCTAAAACTAATGAGCAACCAAGATGTCCTTCAGTAGATAAATGGATAAGTTGTGGTATAGCTAGACAATGAAAAAACATTCAGTGCTGAAAAGAAATGAGCTATTAAGCCATAAAAAGACATGGAGGAAACAAATTCATATTACTAAGTGAAAGAAGCCAATCTGAAAAGAATACACATTGTATAATTCCAACTGTATGACATTACGTAAAAGGCACAATGATAGAGACAATAAAAGGATCAGTGATTGCCATGGATTAGGGGGAGAAGCAGAGTTGAATAGACAGAACATAGAGTCCTGCTTAGGGCAGTGAAATTATTGTTTCTAGTAACCATAACGGTACATGTGTGTCAATATCCATTTTTTGTCAAAACTCATAGAATCTACAGCACCAAGCATGGAGCCTAACATAAACTGTGGACAATGGGGGATGATGTGTCCGTGCAGGTTTTTGTTATAAGTGGCTAAAACTCTGGTGCCAGATGTTGATAGGAAAGGCTGAGTGGGGAGCAGAGATTTAAGGTGTATCTAGGAACTCTGTACTCTGTACTCAATTTTGCTGTGATCCTAAAACTGCTCTAAAAAACCAGGAAGTCCTGCTCTCTTTATTTCCTACACAAGGTGTCATGAAGCGCTTGTGCCTTTAATACATAAATATAAAGATCACAGCCTATTATTTTTCTTCTGCCTTCCTTATCAGCATCCCCTATGAATTGGACAAATTTTGAACATTTTCCAAGGTTGGCTTTGCTCATTAGGGTATCCTATATTTTATAATTTTAAAAATTATTTTAAACTAGCTTTTGGTTCTCTTGATCAAATCCTTATTTTGTTTTAAATTTAATCATTTTTATTTTTATTTAGTCATTTTTTTCCTCATGATTTAGGTTTGTTTTCCCCAATCTCTTGAGATGAATGATTAAAACATTTTTTCAAGATTTCTCATTTTCTAACACAATAATATAATGCTATCTAACAAAATAGTTGCTTGAATAATGCTTTGGTTGCAACACATAGTTTTGTTATACAGTGCCCTTTCTAACCCAATGGTTATTTGGAAGACTAGTTTATAATTTTCAAGAGGATAGAATTTGTCTTGCTGTCTAATTTATTTCACTGTACTAATAGAATTAACATTCTACCTTTCATCTTCTTGAAGATTATTAAGATTTCCTTTGTGATCTAATATTTGGTTATTTTTTAAAAAGTTTCCCTGTAATTACGTAGGCTTGATTCTTTTTTATTTGTTTTCTTATTTGTGATTTTTTTTCTACCAGAAATATTCTCTTGAAATCACCCTTTCCCCCTATATAATATTCTCTAGCACTTTGGGTCATAGAGATTGAACATCTCTAATACAAAAATCCAAATTTCAAAATGCTCCAAAATTCAAAATTTTTTGAGTAATGACATCAAAAGTGGAAAATTCCACACTGGACCTCAGGGACGGGGTGGTCACAGTCAAAATACAATCAAAATTTTGTTCCATATACAAAATTATTAAAACATATATAATCATCTTCAGATTGTGCATATATGAAACATAAATGAATTTCATGTTTAGACTTGGGTCCCATCCCCAAAATATCTTATTATGTATACATAAATAACCCCAAATTTGAAAGAATCTGAAATACTTCTGACCCTAAACCTTTTAAACCAGGGATAATCAACTGGTATCTGTGAGTTGTAAACAATTCTGAAAATGAACTGACCTCCCTCATCAGTCATGGCTTTGTGAGTAAAGAATCCTGTGCTCAAAAACCATTCCTGTAGAACTTTGAGCATGTTGTTGTATAGCAGTATTTGTCCGATAAAACTTTTTATGATAATGGCAATTTTCTATATTTTCAGATGTGAACAGAATAACCCAGATAATGGATTTAAATGCAGATTTTAAAGTCCTCTCCATTCGGAAAGCCTCATACAGCCAGACTCACATGGGACACAGTAATCTGCGACTTAATAAAGGTTAGGTGATTTTGCCAAAGGGGGTCCTCTGAACACCTTGTGGGACAAACCACTCAACATACACAAAGGCAGTAGCCTTGTCTACAAGGATACTCTCTACATGACACCAACATGTGCAACAACGTTTGTAACTCCACGAACAGTTATTGACTTAATCTAGCTCCCTCAAATCTTCACAAGTCCGTGAAATATCCCTCTCACATCTCTTTTTCACAGCAGTTATTTGTAACATTTAGAAACCATAGTAAAGAAGCATATCACATGTTCCTTTTCAATAGAAACAAATCAGAAAGAAATATACATATATACACACATATATTATTGATAATATTCACAAACTAAATCTTTGCACACTTTAAATAAAGTGAAAGTGCAAGTTATCAAGAGTTCTGGAGACAAATATAGTTACCTTACTTTCATGCAGACAGAAAAGAGCAGCATTTACAAGATATTTGAAAAAGTGAAGGAAAGATTTGGGGGAAATTTGGGAGAGAAAAATGAAGATTTTAAGGACAGTGAGTTGAAATGATGTGCAGGATTGGAAGGGAAAATGCCAGTATTTTAGCTTTTTTGAATTACCTATAAATAAAATGACTTATGCCCTCCCATTTCTCTCTACAAATTATCTATGTCTCTATGATGAGAGATCCCTAAGAGTTGCTGCTACACACAAAAAAAAGATGAATATTGCCACTGATAGGGATTTGATACACTGTCTTTATACTGTTTTTATAAAAATTCTCAAACCCCTATTCAAATTATCAATAGATCAATTTCTTTGCTGCTGATTCAAAAAAGTAATGTTAAGTAGCAAGATTTGTAAGCTGTAGGAATCTTCTTCACTTATCATTTCTGTACTACCTGGGATAATACATTCCTTTGTCCCATAAAATTGCAGTACTGGAGTTAGTCTTTAAATTGAAAAGAAACCAATAAGGCTTGGGGAGGAGTCTAAGAATGTATTTCAAGAAGCTATTTACATACTCTCCAAAGCAATTGCCAATGTCTGGCAAAGAAGGGAAAAGTTATTTCTACTATTCTGGAGGGATTAATGGGAGGCTTTATGTGCTACATATCAAACTGACCTTATGTAAAATAGCTAGCACTATGTTAAGAAGTTTTAAAAAATTCTTTCAGGCTACATAAATAAGACTAGAACTTGTAGGAAATACAATATGCTCATCCATCATCTGAATACTGCCTTTTTTTAAATTTTGTGGGTTTTTTTCTTTACATGAGAACTGTTTCTTCAATTAAAATAATATTTAGACAAATTAAAGTCAGACCCCCCCCCAAAAAAAAAGTATCACTGAAGTTAGTATGTACTGTACTTGAAGAAAACTTTATGAATTGGAAAAATTTAGTTCTAAGAATAGAAGTCTAATAAGGGTTCTCTCCCCGAATATCTTTAGGGAGAGAAATAGAGGTAATGCCTTGGTGATTTACCTGTTCTCAATCTATATTCAAGGAAATAGACCAAACAGAAATGAAGGCCCAGTATTATGAATGTGGGGTGATTTAGTAACAAAATGATCATTACGTAGTCAAATACCTTATCAACAGAAGTTATTAAAAATAGGGCAAACTCTAAACTCTGTATTACCTACTGGTAAAGCCTAAGGGATATTTTAAAGGCAGTATAAACTCTCAAATACCTGCTATATTCCTTCCAGACCTAAAATTCTGCCATTATTCATAACAGGTAGTTATGTACGATGAATGTTAAGCTTTGTTCCAGAGGTCTTCTCTGACCTCTATCATTATAACAGGTCACAGGACTTTCTCTCATCAGCATGATTTCTAAATTCCTTTTGCCTCATCCATCATGGTACATTTCATAGCCAGGTGCCATCAGCTCTCCCTTCAGATAATTCTTCCGGTCCACTTTTCCTTTTCTGCTCTACAGATGCAGTCGTGTCTTAGCCTCTATGTCTCCTGCTTGCAGATATCAACATCACTTCCTTAACTCACAGGCTACCTGCTCCTGGCAATGGTATCAACATTCTTCCACTCACTTGCAAATTAAATATTGAGTGAGTTTCAATGTCCTTCCTTCTTTTCCGCTGACCACCCCCATATGTCATCAGAGACCAGGTCAATTCTTCCTTCATTGTGTGCCTGGAATCTGCTATAACTTGTCAATTTCTTTTTCTTTTTTTTTTTTTTTTTGAGACAAAGCCTCAAGCTGTCACCCTGGATAGAGTGCTGTGGCATCACAGCTCACAGCAACCTCCAAGTCCTGGGCTCAAGAGAGTCTCCTGCCTCCGCCTCCCAAGTAGCTGGGACTACAGGCGCCCACCCCAATGCCCGGCTTTTTTTTTTTTTTTTTTTTTTTTTTGGTTTCAGCCGTCATTGTTGTTTGGCTGGATTCGAACCTGCCAGCTCAGGTGTACGTGGCTGGTGCCTTAGCCTGTTGAGCCACAGGCGCCGAGCTGCCAATTTCTTTCCATACAACTTGAACTTCCATTCCTCACATATGAACTTTCTTGAAATTGCAGCTTAATAGAGGATAGCTAAATGTCATTAAAATAAACGTCATTGAAACTCATAGCCAGAATCATAGTGACAAACAATGGTCTATTGATTCAAACTATATATGATGGAAAAAACCAAAAGAAAATCACAGGATCCCCAAATAATTTCAAAGTAAAAGTTAATATGCTTGAAGTCAGAAGAAGTTCTAGCTTCCAGTCTTGTTTCTGCAGCAAACCAGCTCTGTAACCTTGGACTTTCATGTACCTTACTGTACTATGAACAGGTCAATAAGTTTCAAGGACCCCTTGTCCCTTTGAGTCTACCTACAATCTTCTAATATAGTTCTTAGATTCATTAACTACTGAGAGTTGGTCTTCTTGGTTTTCCTTCTCATACTGATGATGTCCCAAGCCTTCTAGTCACATGGCCTTCCAGTGCCAAAGATTCTTCTCAGCTTCTACTTTAGAGTTCTTTTTAGTTTATTTTGTCTTATCATATTGTACCCCTCTTCTATTTTCCTGTCCCAGCTTGTGTGTACCAGTACTTGATTTGGGGTTCTTATAACTTCCTGCACATTTACCCATACCATATTTATCACAGGATACAGAACCATGTCTTATTCATATCATAGTTCTGGTCCCTGGCCTAAGGCCTCATTCATCCCATGAGAAGGAAAACCCCACGGCAACACAAATGCTTGTGTCTGTTAGGCATTGTCCATTCAAATGAATACATGGCAATTATATCATAACACAAGAACAAACCTGGTGATTCTTTCCCATGACCCTTTATTCCCATGAAACTATTTTCTGACATTTAATTTTAAGAGATCATTCTTCTTCTCTCCAAAACAACATGGTAACAAACACATCATCTGGGTACCACAGGAGGAAATTAAAATCCACAAACAGGAAAAATAGTAACATATTCTCAGTTTATCATTTTTCTTATCTTTCTGCATGTTTTATATAATACAATTTTTTTAGGTAAGACTGAAATATATGTGAACTGTAGGTCTTTATATTTTTGGTTGAGTTGGGTGATAAGAGAAAATTCTACATTTTATTGATTGACTATATTACATTATGAGAATTAATTTAGAGGTATTCTGAAAGTTTAGTCTTTTGTTTTTCTCCAAGCTATTATTTTTATAATTCTGCTATAAGGAATCAGAAGTTGTTAGAGTTTGAAGAAACCTTAGGAATTATGTACTATCACACTAAATTACTGCAAAACACTTGATTTACAAGATTTAATGTGTATTGTGAGAAATTATTTTTAAAAGATTTGAAAAGTTCTCTGAACAACATTATTTGGAAACTATTGAAAAAATAGGTTTTTTTCTTTTAGTACTTTCAAAGCTTTAATATCATATTTCCAATTAATTTCCAAGACTACACCAAGGATACTACATGTATACATTCCCCGATTTTTCAGTTATAGAAACCTTTCTTAGTGAAATGCATATTGGTAACTTCCAGAAAAGTTTTCCAAGAACATGTTGCAAAATTCTGAGACCAAAAGTATTATAGTTTACTATCTTCCATAAATGTAAATGATGATTGAGAGGCTCAAGATGTTGACTACAGGGTGGCACCTATGGCTCAGTGAGTAGGGCACTGGCCCCATATACTGAGGGCTCAAACCCAGCCCCCACCAAACTGCAACAAAAAAATAGCCAGGCATTGTGGTGGGCACCTGTAGTCCCAGTTACTCCGGAGGCTGAGGCAAGAGAATCGCCTAAGCCCAAGAGCTGGAGGTTGCTGTGAGATGTGTGACACCATAGCACTCTACTGAGGGCGACAAAGTAAGACTCTATCTCTAAAAACAAAAAAAAAGATGTTGACTACAGACATCAGACACTCACCTTCATTGGAAAGAAGAAACAAAAATTACAAATAGATAATCATACCTCAGACATAATATTAAAGAGAAAACACTAGAGTCCAAAGAAGAACTCACAGAAAACACCTGAATGCAAAAGCAGAAGGTATAGGCCAACTTAGCAGATATCAGCAGGAACGATGAAGGACTAGGTACTGTGGAGAAAGGGTAAGTGAGAAAGTCTCAATGGCCAAAAAGTTTTTTAACAGAATGGCAATGGTGATACAAGTTACCAAAATCTCTGGGATACAGAAAAAGCAGTGCCAAGAGGAGAGTTTATAGCACTAAAGGCCTATATCAAAAAGACAGAGCAATCACAAATTAATATCCTAACATTACACCTCAAGGAACTAGAAATACAAGAACAAAACAAAGCTGAATCTAACAGAAGATAAGAAAAAAGAAATAACAGAGTAGAACAAAATGAAATTGAATTAAAAATATACAAAAAAGCAATAAAACAAAAAGTTGTTTCTCTGGAAAAGATAAACAAAATCAATAGACTACTAGCTTGGCTGACCAAGGAAAGAGATATCTAAATAAATACAATCAGAAATGAAAAGGAAGACACTACAATTCATGCCACAGAAATACAAAAGATCTGGCAAGACCACTATGAACAGCTCTGTGCACACAAACTAGACAGTCTAGAGAAAATGAATAGATTATTAGAAATTCACAACCACACAAGCTTGAACCTAGAAGACAGAAATCCTGAACAAACCAATAATGAGTTAAATCTCAGTGTCACGAAATCAACATACACAAATCTGTTGCATTTCTATACACTAATAAAAAAATAAGCTGAGAATCAAATGAAGAACTCAGTCCCATTTTCAATCACTGTAAAAAATAAAATACTTTGGAATATACTTAACTAAGGACATGAAAAACCTCTATAAGGAGAACTACAAAACACTGAGGAAAGAAATAATTGATGACACAGTGAATGGAAAAGCATTCCCTGCTCATGGATTGGAAGAATCAATGTTGTTAAAATGTCTATACTGCCTAAGGTAAAGCCACAGATTCACAGCAATTTCTATAAAAACACCAACATAATTTTTCACAGAAATAGAAAAAACAACCCTAAAATTCCTATAGAACCAGAAAAGAGAACAAATAGCCAAAACAATTTTAAGCAAATAGACCAATTCTGGAGGCATTACATTAAATAATACTTCAAATAATACTACCAATAAAAATAATTCCTACTTCAAGTAATACTACCAGGCAATATTAACCAAAACAGCATGGTAATGGTATAAATATAGACACAACAATGGAATAGAATAAATAACCGAGCTATAAAGTCAAATACCTACCACCAACTGATATTAAACAAAGCAGACAAAAGCATACACTGGAGAGAGGGATGCCTGTTCAATAAATAGTTTTCAGAAAATTGGATACCCACATGCAGAAAAATAAAACTGGATTCCTATCTCTTACTGCATACAAAGTTACCTCAGGGTGGATTAAGGACTTAAATGTGAGGCCAGGAGCAATGGCTCATATTACAATTGCTATAATACTAACACTCTGGAAGGCTGAAACAGAAGGATTCCTTGAGCTCAGGAGTTCAAGACTAGCCTGAGTAAGAGTGAGATCCCATCTCTTCTAAAAATAGAAAACTTACCCAATCATGGTAATGGACCTGTAGTCCAAGCTACTTAGAGAATGATGCAGGAGGATTGTTTGACCCCGGGAGTTCAAGGTTGCAGTGAGTTATGATGACATTACTGCACCCTGGCTGGGATGACAGAGTGAGAGAAAAGAAAGAATGAAAGGAGGAGAAGAGGGAGAGGATGGAGGGAGGGAGAAGACATAAATGTTAAGACCCGAAACCATACAAATATTATAGGGAAACCTAGAAAATACTATTCTTGACATTAGCCTAGGTAAAGAATGTATGACCAAGACTCCAAAAGCAAGTACAACAAAAACAAGCATAAATAAATGGTATTTAATTAAACTAAAAGCTTCTGCAAAACAAAATATATAATTAGCAGAGTAAATAAACAACTTATGGAATGGGAAAAAAAATATTCACAAGCTACCTATCTAAAAAGCCCTAATATGAAGAATCTATAAGGAACTCAAACAAACAGCACACACAAAAAAACAAAAACAAATAAACCCACTAAAAAGTGGGCAAAAGACATCAGTAGACTTTTTTCAAAGGAAGAAAAAAAATGGCCAAGAGGGTCAAGGTGAGACTAGGGAGAGAAGACTTCAGGCATCTCTGGCTGATGGGATCTGCCCAGAAACATCCCTTTGGGGACACAGGGAGACAGGGTGAGACTTCTTCACCCCCTAAGGAAGGCAAAAGCAGTGGAAATCTGGCAAGTGGTTGCATGTGTTCATTCAGTCTAATCCTGCCGGCAGCTGTAGGTACAACAGCAGTGAGATTGCAAACTGGAAAGGTCTTACCTGTGAGCCGTTTGGGGTTTTTTTGGACTTGACACTCAGTTGAACTACTTTGGG
>CAUYRH010111231.1:0-19209 GCA_963574655.1 Perodicticus potto | reverse complement strand
GGTTGCAACCCCTTTGAGGGTTGAATGACTTTGTCACAGGGCTGGCCTAAGACCATCCTGCGTATCAGATATTTACATTACAATTCATAACAGTAGCAAAATTACAGTTATGAAGTAGCAATGAAAATAATTTTATGGTTGGGGGTCACCACAACATGAGGAACTGTATTACAAGGTCACTACATTAGGAAGGTTGAGAACCATTGTTATAAGATTTTATTTAGCGCCAGTGATTTGAGACTTTGTGGTACTGATACTCTAGACCAGGGGTCCTCAAACTTTTTAAACAGGGGGCCAGTTCACTGTCCCTCAGACAGTTTGAGGGCCGGAGTATAGTTTAAAAAAAAAACTTTGATCAAATTCCTATGCACACTGCATATATCTTATTTTGAAGTAAAAACCAAATGGGGGAAGCACCTGTGCCTCAAAGGATGCCAGCCCCATATACTGGAGGTGGTGGGTTCAAACCCAGTCCAGGCCAAAAATTGCAAAATAAAAAAGGGAACAAATACAAATGAAATATTTAAAATCAAAAAAAGGCACTCCCATCCACAAAAAAAAAAAAAAAAAGACCTAACTTCAGGAAAAAAAGGCCCTCCCTTTAACCGCAAAAAAAGGCCCTACTAACTGCAAAATAAAAAAAAATAGACCTCCTAACTTCCAAAAAAAATAAATCCTAACTTGTTCTTACCTCAGTCCTCAGGCAGCAGCAGGCTCTGCACAGGCGAGCTCATGACTAATCCAATCACCAGTCTCAGTCTCACTCAAGACTGAGAGGAGGAGTTGAGAGACAGAGAGAAGGAGGGGAGTTGGAGAGTGCGGAGCACATCCCACACATGCACACTGCAGCCCGGGTGGAGTTGGCCGCTAAGCAGGACAGGCACCAGCAGCAAAAACGCCTGATGGGCTGGATAAATGTCCTCAGCACGCTGCACGTGGCCCACAGGCCATAGTTTGAGGACCCAGGCTCTAGACCAAAACAAGTAGATATGATCCAACTTAGAAATTCAAGAAAACACACATTTTATTCATAAGATTTTTGCAACTCTGGCAATTGCCAATGTACATCTTTCCTGTTTATTTTTAGTACTTCTAGATCCCTAAGTTTAGAGTGAAGTGATTAAGAAGTCTGTTTTGTTATGGGGTTGGAATAGCAGCCGATAGGTTTTATATCAACCAAAAACAATCCTGTCTGTAGTCCAGATGCCTATTCTGGTGATAGAGACTAGAGACCGACCCTGCATTTATTTTTATCCATTCCTATTGGATTGGTTTATTGTTATTTTCTTAATTTGAGAGAAATATATTATATATATACATTAAATACATTTTTAATATGTTAAAAATACTGTCATTTGAAACACAAATTTCAAACATTTTTTTTAGGTTTGCATGCATATTTTAATATGTTTAAGGTATAAGTGTCCAGACTTTGTTTTTTAAGACTTTGGGACTTGCAGCCATTGTTTGTTCCACTTTCAGATCACAAATTGGCCCCACACCACAAGTGTCTCTTCTTGGGGCTGTTGCTGTTCATATTTTATATTTTACATATAAAAATATGATTGATTTTTATTTTATTCCAGTGTATGTTATAGAAAACGTATCCCATTTAATCTTTTATTTTTTACATATGGCTAACCTGTTATGTAAAACCAGTTATTCAATATTCTGTCTTCCTTCACAAATTTTCAATGCTACCAATGCTGTTTGTGAAATTTTTATATAAACCTGAGTGTGAGACTGGATTTATTCTTTTCCACTGGCTTTTCAGAACAGTCATTTATCAGTACTATGTTTTAATATAAAGGCTCTGTAATATACTTTTTTTTATATTCTTTTTTTTTTTTAGCAGATTTTGGCCAGGGCTGGTTTTGAACCCACAACCTCTGGTATATGGGGCCAGCACCCTCCTCTTTTAAGCCACAGGCACTGCCCTGTAATATACTCTAGTATCTAATTTATCTACCTGAACACCTAAACATAGCTTCAATTTTTCAAGGTATTTTAGGATATTCATTTTTTTCTCTCTTGTGAATTTTATAATCAACTGATCTAACTATAGAAAAATGTCATAATAATTACTTTGGGCTCATGTTAAATTCATAAATTCTTAAAGAGAATTAACACTTTGGGCTGTTTCATCCTCCCAACTAAGAACACAGCACTGTTTTCATTACTTCATGGATAGTTCTGTGTTTTTTTAAATTGTTATGTTTTTCATAGATTTTGCCACAATTCTTTCTAGGTATTTTCTAGATATACATTCATTTTTCCTACTCTAATTGGAACAGAACATTCTCCTTTATCATGTAGTATTACTGGTTTTATTTCTGTACATTAAAAGTCTGGATTTATCAGTGTTAATTTTATGTTTGTTAGTTCTCTAAATTTGCTTTCTCAATGTGTTATTGTCTTTCGTGTTCCATTTTTTTTGTTTGTTTGTTTTTTGAGCCAGAGTTTCACTTTGTCACCCTTGGTAGAGTGCTGTGGCATCACAGCTCACAGCAACCTCTAACTCTAGAGCTTAAGTGATTCTCTTGCCTTAGCCTCCCAAGTAGCTGGTACTACAGGTGCCCGCCACAACACCCAGCTATTTATTTTTCAGTTGCAGTTGCCAGTGTTGTTTAGTAGACCCAGGCTGGGTTCGAACCCACTAGCTCCTGTCCATGTGGCTGGTGCCCTAGCTGCTGAGCTACAAGCGCTGAGCCCCATTTTCTTTTCCAAATCTCATATTGTGATTGCTTTTTATGGTCCAAATGCCTTGCCTAGGATTTCACAATCAGTGTTACACATCAGTGGGAATAGCAGGTACCCTAGTTGTGTTCCTGACTCTGTTGGGGAGCCTTTCAGATTTTCCCAATAAAACACTTCTGGTTGATGTAAAAATTAATTTTAAGTGATTTTTTAAAAATACATAAATTTCTGTATTATTGATTCAGTTTACAAACAACTATGGGTATTCAATAGGTCAAATGTCCTCTTGTAAAGATCACCACATGATTTCCCCCAAGTATGGGAAAAGAATTTCCCTGTATTGAGCCATGCTGCCCTAATTTACTTTGCATGTACTATTTTTCAACGTGTGACTGGATTTAATTTGTTAGCATCAGTACAAAATATAATTTAAGGGAGTGTCACGTGCAGCATTTATGTTAACAACTAGGATTGAGTACATTGGAGTCTTGCTTCTCTGACTTTCTTGTGTTTCTATGGGCAGTCTCTCAGATTTTGCTTATTTTTATATACATTTCATAAAAAGAGTTTGGAACTTTTCCTTATTTTGGATGTTTGTTTCTGGATTGTTCAAGTAGCATTGGTGTTTTCTGGTGTATGAATTTGGTATTATTATCATGCAGGCTCATCTGGGCCTGGTGCCCTTCTTGAGGTATTTCTTTCAAAAATTTCAGTACATTTTAAAGTACAGAATATGTTTTTAAAATTTCTTTATTCATCTTGGTAAATCGTATTTTTAAAATCTACTTATTTCATCTAGATTTTCAAGTTTATTGACAAACAATTCACCAAAGTGGTTTCATGACTTTTTGCAAATCTCTCTGTTCTGAGGATTATGTTTTACTTATTTCCTATTATGTATATTTGAGCTTTCTTCCACAATACAGACTCATTACATCACAAGGGCGATCACCACCAAAATAATTACCTAGACTATCTAAGTCTTTCTACCTGCTCTGTGCATGGTCTCCCCAGCCCACGTCCCAGCCCCCAAGCACACTTGGCCTATACTGAGGACCAGCGAATTACATGAGAGGGGGCCCTGGCAGGAGTGACAATTTATTTTAGCGCTTTTCCCTCTTTTCTGGGATCATGTCTCTGGAAGTTCTGGTGTCTTTGTTTGCTCTCTAATGCTTTAAAATGGTAGTTGTTGCATGGGTAGTTGTTGTTTGATCTTTTATCAAGCTTTCTTCTTGAACCAACAATACAATTGCTCTTGACAGGAGAGTCAGTTTGATACAAACCTCAATGTGAATCCTTTTACTGCCTTGCAAACTATTATCTATGAGCCACCAGGGCAAACTCTCAAAATGGAAATCAGAACATGGAAGTTTCCTACCCGTTACCTCCCAGTGGCTTCTCATTGCCCTTGGAACAAAATCCAAACTCTTGACCACTTCTGAAAGACCTTTCAGTAACCTGGGCCTGATTACCATCCTGATAGCTTCTCAGCCCTGTTACTTACTGTTTCTCAAGCATCCAAGTTCATTCTCCCTGTGCTCCTGCACTTCCTGTTCTGTCCACAGGGAGTCCATCAGTGCAGCGTTTTTTCAACATTAGTTCTTCTTCATCTTCCTGATCTTCAATATCAGTTCTTCCTCAACATCCCTTTAATGTCTTGGCTCAAAAGCCCTCACTGACCACACTAAGCAAGCTGTCTCCTTCACTCACTCTCCAGCATGTAGCCACATTTTATTTTCTCTGTAGCAATTATAATTTGGAAATTACTTGCTTGTCAACCATTTTATCATCTTGTGAGAACAAGGGAACCTGACTGCTCTTTTCCTCTAAGGAGATTTTAGTCCTAGAAGACTGCCTGGAAAATAACATGTGCTCAAGAAATATTAGCAAAATGAATGAGTAATAATGTTAACACTGTTTTTAGTACAAGAACAATAGCATAAAATTCTGAGCCCTTCAAATAGATCATAACAAAAAATGAACCTCTAGTTTAAGGACACAAATAACTTTCAGAATAACATCTAGAAGGTAATCAACAATCTTTACTGAGCTTATTTATCATTTTCAGCTATAAATTGAAGGGAAATTAGAACACCTAAAATCCCCTTACAATTTGAGAATTTCTTGATTTATTTTTTGACTTGTAATATAATTTTGAACTTTAACATAAAAAATTATAGTATAATCTTGTTTGTTTAAAAATCACCCACACATTTGTTCCTTTTGGGTTGTTATCATCTGCATTAATTTTCTTCTCATCTCAATTATCTTTATTTAACACCTTTAACATCTTTTCATTGTACATACGCACATTGTTACATTCAATAAACAGTATTTTAGAGAATGATCATAATAAAAACATAAACATTAATATATTTAGCTATTATAGAGGAGAATACAGGTAACATTAAACTTTCCTAGGTATAATACTTTCTTCTCTGCATATTAATCTGGCTTTATTTTTACATGAATAATGGAATATACTAAAATTGATGGCACAATTTTTGTTAGAGCAGTTATAACAGATAAAGGCAAAATCTGCCATCAGTTATAAAAAACAACATAATCCTAACAATAGAAAGATAAAGTTTGTCTCTCCATTTGTTCTATTAGTGATATTATAAATAATTATATCATATTTTTAAACCCATTGACAATTATGCAAAACAGTTCATTTTTTTTATCATCTCTGGCCATGAGGGCTATAAATATAAAAAGATTTATGAATTAATTTTTATATTTAAATCATAAAATCCTCTGGTGCATATGCAGTGTCAGTCTCACAGTTAAGCTGAACGTTTCTCTAGTATTTGAGACATTATCTTCTGTTAGAACATAGATTAATTTCATGTGCAGGATAGCATATAAAATGCTCTTGGCAAATGGGCTTCTAAGTATATTATAAAAAATAAAACAGTCTCCCTCTTCAGTCACTAAAAATGTGATAAAATTCAGGCTTTCTTTTTGAATCTTGCTATTCACTTATGTAATGTAGATTTCTTTTCATGAATGATGTGATTTTAATAAATTGAAAATATTATGTGTAGATTATACCTAAACCACTAAATTCCTCCAAGGAGTCCTTATGTTTGCAAAACCATATTAACCAATGTGTATAATTTTCTGGTGTTCTGAGAATTAGAAACTTACGCAACATCAAATGCAAATAATCTGTTGATAAGTTAGTAGCAAATCACTATTTTGTCAATATCATTTCAAACACATTAGAAACTTCACTATATTTTATGTTCAGTAGACCTGTTTATAAAAAGAAAAATTTATTGTTGCCTATTATTTCAGACATATTTATTAAAAATAAAATTAGAAAAAGTCATGTATAGATGTGGAAATGAAGGTTTTTCATAGTCTTTATTTCTAGAGAAAGGTACAAAACAAAACCCTTTTTAACATTTGGAATATATGCTTTCACGATTTGCTTTTACAGATAGGAGGGGTGACATTCCTCAGCTGAGACAGGATGATCACCGCCTGTTACTATTTTTAAAGTAAAATCAAACACTGATAAGATGAATGTGCTGAAGGCACTCAAAGTTTCTTTAAACTGTGGTGGGCTAGGAAGTGTCCAGATCAGTTTGCATTGATTATAAACAATGGTGTTATTGCTGGGACACTGAAGTGTAATTCTGTGTTGCCAAAGAGAAGTAATCTATGAAGTAAGCCAGTGAGTCACAATTATTACACAGGCAAATGTAGATTTTTATAATCCATTATCAAAATTATTAAATGTCTCATGTAATGCCTGGGAAAATTGCATGATTTTAGGACATAGCTATATAGATCCTGAAAATTATATATAAATATAATTTTTATATGTATAATTATTTTCTTCTGACCCAAAACTTCTCTGGCTGATTAGTTTTCCCTGGAGGTAACTTTCACAAATAGCCTGTTTGCAAATGAGGAGTTCAGCTAGGCTTTTAGATAAATCCTCTAAAGTCAAGTGAAAAATAAAACGTGCTTCTTTCATTTCAGAAATTAATCTTCAGCTAGTCTCCCGCACTCGTGCATCTCCTGGGTGTTGGGGATGAGAGGGAGGGAGGCAGGAGGCACATAAATTGAGATTTACCTGCCACCCCTAGTCTGTGGAAGCAAACGGATTTTCCTCATTAGTGATTTTTAAAGTACAGTAAAGAAATAGTGAATTAATTTAAGGAAATAAATTATGACATTGGAAACCAATAAAGAACATAGACAGACTAATAAAGAACTAATGAAGAACAGAAATTTTACTGTGACCCAACCTGTCTGACTTACTATTATGTTTTAAATGAATAAACTGCTCTCGTGGCATCTCTTAATGAAAAGATAGACAAACAATGTGAGGCACTTAAAGCAATCTCAGAGAAATTTCCTTCCCTTATTTTGGGCTTTTCCTAAGTTCTTTCGAATACTAGTCAACAGACTCCTGACTTCCTCACCTTACTGCACTGGAGAAGCATGAAAGGTCTGGTCTTTCCCTGGAGCACACGTGTGGAGCCGAAGATCAGTCCAAATTCCCTAGTGCCTTCCCTTTGTTTCTGTAAATTTAATTTGGATTAAATAAGTGTACGTGAGATTGGGTTACCTCGTCTGTGTCTGTAAGACATAATCCCAGCTGCAGCTGAGTCCTTCACCCGGGAGATGTGCCCCATATCCATAGGTGGGAGCCCACAGAATCTCCTCCCCACTTCTCAAATTTAACTGTACTTTTCTGTCTCGTGTGGACCTGTAGTTGTTTATCCGTTAGTCGTAAATTAGAATTGAGTACCTGTGATACTTGCTTTTCCATTCTTGAGATACTTTACTAAGAATGTTCTCTGACTCCACGACAGATGCCAAGTCTCCCCGTTTGTGGCTGAATAGTACTCCGCGGTGCTCATATACCACAGTTAATTAATCCATTCCTGGGCTGATGGGCAAGCAGAGAGTAAGGAACACATGTGCTCTGCTGGTGGAATTGCAAACCATTTACCTTATTGCTTTTTTATTTCTTAGGAAGTATTTCAAACATAAGATAGTAAGATTGCTATAACAACTACAGCAGTGACAGTTTACCCCTAAAAAGAAAAGAATCAGTTTACCAAGTTGTTGGGTCTCTTTATTATCTTCCCTCTTCTCTCCCCAGACGCAAATACTATCCTCGGTCTGCTGTTTTCTTTTACGATGTGCTTATTTATGCATACTTAAGTGATATACAGTATGTTTTGCCTTTTAAACTCTATTTACTTGCATTATAATATATATGCTTATATGTTTTTTCCTTTTTGCAAAACATGGTATGTATGAGATTCACGCGGTGGCTGTCATCTTCAGTAGTGACGTGGCCGTGGACTGCTTCCTATTACGCTGTCCTCACTATGGATTTGTTTTATTACTTTTACTTTTCTCGTTTCCCTTATTTATTTAATCAGAAATACAATTGTCCAATAAATACAATGTGAACGATCCATATTCATCACAGGGCCCTCTGGCTTGTAGGTAAGTGTGAGGCACTTAAAGCAATCTTAGAGAAATTTCCTATATCATGCATCTCTATACATGATTTGTTTCAAATTAGAGAGGGGATCAAAATCACCTATAGAGGTTGTTAAAAACAGTTTCAGATAATCAGACTCTACTCCAGAACTTCAGAATCAGAGTTTCCCAGATTATGGTCCAGGAAATTGTCCAGAAGTAAAATGAAATAAAAATACACTAATTATCCTTATATGCAGATATATTTGAAACTATTGAAAGGGAGTGGTGCATTTGTTTTAACTTTTTATTAAGAAAAACGTGCATACAGAAAAGGGCATGATCTTAGGTATACAATTCATTGAACAAGGAAAAGTTTTCCTAATGCTGTCTGGTTCTAAAAGCTAACTAGAACTTTCTTTTCCAGCTGCTAATTTTAAAAGTCTTAAAAAAGAAAAAGAAAACTAACTTGAGATATGAGAAAAATAAATGTAAACTGACAAAGAGATAGTAAATAATAATCAACTTGTCCAGTTTTTGTGCAACTTATTTACTGCAACTAAATTTATACAAGTAGAAACATCCTCTGCTTGCTTTCAAAAGCATAGCAATACACAATTATCAATGACTTCCATCAGAAACACGGTAACAAAATAGGGGAATTGGCAGCACTATAAAAATTGCACTTCGTAACTTGAACTGGTCACCTATGGATACAAATAAATACCAATTAAATAAATGATCATGTAAAATGAACTCAAGTCACTGCACGTTCTGGTAGCTGTAGTGTGTTAATCACAATTTGTACCAGACCTCATTCTTTGATCTTGGGATGACTTCCTTTAGCATGATAATGAGATTATATTAATTGTGTTGACATCATTTGGAGAAGTGACTACAGAAGGCTGCAAATGGATTGGAATCTGTTTTTCTTTCCTCCAACATAGCCATCTATCTTAAAAATGTATCCAGGGTGCCGCCTGTGGCTCAAAGGAGTAGGGTGCTGGCTGCATATGCCGGAGGTGGCTGTTTCAAACCCAGCCCCCACGAAAAAAGAAAAAAAAAAACTGCAAAAAAAGGAAAAGAAATAAAAGTGTATCCAAATACTAAAAGCTCAACACCTCTAAACACAAACATAAAATGTACAAAGTAACATTTTAATAGTTTGATCATCCATACTTTAGAGATTGTTGTCATATAACATCTTTTACAGTGCATGTAAACTCAATCAAAATATTTTACACTCAGAGTTTAAACCTTGTTAATGCATAAAAAGTCACATATGTGTAAATACAGTCAAATATATTAAAGAATTTTATGTTTTTACAAATAATGCTGTGATTTCTTATTACATTTTGAGAGAAATACACTGTCATTGTGCTTAATTTGATTAGCAAAGTAAAATCGCCTTATATCATCACAATGACATAATATTGCTTGAGGTTGAAAATATGGGACATCAGTGAAGTCACTGATACGGAGTATAAATAAACATAAATTTATAAACAGCAAAAACTAACACCACATATATATTCAAACCATCTTTTATATTCCGAACTTAATTCTCCCACCAAACATATTTGTCCAAAATCCAGATCTATGAGTTTTTGTAGAGTTCCAATGATAAAATAACATCTAAGCCATCCAGAGTTGTTTCGTCAATGGTGTGGAATTCAGAATGATTTCTAAAGTGCTTTTTTAAATCTTAAGCTACCAAGAACAAAGAAAGTTTTCAATAGTTATAAAAACATGACTTTCAGTATGCTATTGTGGAAAAACACTGGAATAGAAATTAGACAGAGAATGGAAATGAATTCACGGAGACAAAATATAGCCTCCTCAGATATCTTTTTCATGCTCTACTAATAATCTGGATTATCTGCTGGGTCAATAATTAAATGCTGGATCAACTATGAATTGGGGGTTTTGTGTTTTGATTATTTTGTTTTAACTATTTGAATCAGTATTCAAAATATCACAACTAGCCAAAGCTAGGAACCCAAACAGCACAGCACTGTCACAAAAACAGAAACCAAGGCAAATGGCTTAGACCAGAGACCCCAGACACGAACCCATCCCCATGTTGCCATCTGATCTTTGACGAAGCACACGGTAACATATGCTGGGAAGAGAATCCCTGTTCAACAAATGGTGCCGGCAAAATCAGATAGCCACATATAGAAGATTGAAACAGGATCCACACTTCTCATTACTCTCAAAAAATAATTCATGCTGGATAACAAACAAACCTAAGGCAGGAAACTGTAAGAACTCTAGAAGAAAACTTTGGAACGCTCTGATAGACACTGTTCTAGGCAAATAATTTACGAAGAAGACCCCAAAAGCAGTCACAGAAACAACAAAATTAACAAATGAGACCTAATTAAATTAACAAGCTTATGCACAGCCAAGGAAACAACAGAGTGTTGTCCGTATGACAAAGGGCTGATAATGAGAATCTGTAAGAAGAGAAGCAAATTGGCAAGAAACAAAATAACCCCAGGAAAAAAGTGGGCAAAATACACGAACAGGAGCTTTTCCAAAGAAGATAGAATAAAGGCTAATACACACATGAAGAACGTTCTCAGTGTCTCTAATTGTCATGGAAATGCTAATCAAAACCATATCACCTGACTCCAGTAATAATGGCTTTCATCAAACAAATCACAAACAACAGAGGCTGCTGTGAGTGCAGAGAGAAAGGAACAGTAAAACGCTCTCCGTGGGACAAACTAGTACAACCACTGTGGGAAGTCCTATGAGATGCCTCAAAGGTCTGAAAGTAGACCTACCATTTAATCCAGCAGTCCCACTATTAAGGATTTACCCAAAGGAAAAATGCTCATTCTACCAAAGGACACTTGCACTCAAATGCTTATTGCTGCACAATTCATAATTGCAAAGATGTAGAACCAAGGCAGCATCTGTGGCTCAGTGGGTAGGGCACAAGCCCCATATACTGAGGGTGGCAGGTTCAGACCCGGCCCCTGCCAAACTGCAACAAAAAATAGCCGGGCATTATGGCGGGTACCTGTAGTCCCAGCTACTTGGGAGGCTGAGGCGAGATAATTGCCTGAGCCCAGGAGTTGGAGGTTGCTGTGAGCTGTGACGCCATGGCAGTCTACCAAGGGTAGATAAAGTGAGACTTGGTCTATAAACAAAAAGAAAAAGATGTAGAACCAGCTCAAATGCCCATTAATACAAGAGTGGATTAATAAAATGTGGTATCTGTATGCCATGGGATACTACTACTCAGCCATAAAAAATGGCAAACTAATACCTTTGTAACAACCTGGATGCCACTGGAGACCATTATTCTAGGTGATGTTTCACAAGAATGGAAACATAAACTCCCCATGCAGTCACTATTCAATTGGAGCTAATTGATCAACACCCAGGTGCACATCAAAGCTCGATGGAAAGCATGTGGGAGGGGTAAACTCACACCTAATGGGCACAATGAACCATTAAGGTGAGGTGGCATGCTTCTAACTTGGACTCAAACTATACAAAAGCAATCCATGTTAACCAAATGTACCCCCTAAATAGTCCTAATTTTTTGAAAAATCCTCTTATTCCATATGGTTATATTTAGGATTAGAAATTATTATTTGAACAGAGCAATTCCCTGAAGATTTTCTTAGTGTATTCTATACATTTGAACATGGTGGAGTGAGAAACAAAATTGGATAGTGTAGAACTATAGCCCACATTTTTTTTCTAGTGTAGGATTACTCAGGCAGAGGAGTTTAAGTGTATAATATCAAAGTTAGAATGATCATAGCCCACACTGGCCTTCTGCAAGTTCTATAACCCTTTACAAATTTATATTGCGCAGGAAAATTCCATACCTTAACTTCTACTTGTGGCTCGTGCCACATGTCATCAGAAGAGTTGTGCTCTTGCGGTCACTCGGACCCCTAAAGGGGCAGAGTAGCTGCCATCCTGTGGCATTGCTACACTGAGCCTTCAGGCTTCGCAGAGGCAGAGGAAGAAAACATTGGGAAATTGAGTGCTAGTACCGAAATGCACTGCCTTGGAAAAGGCACATACCAAGTCTACCCACATTGAGGGGCCAAGGCTAGTTATATGCCCAAAGCTATTTTTAATGAGGTAGAGAAATATAATTTTCTAGATACCTCGTAGTAGAGAACCAGATACATGACCACGTGAGTCTTACCGTAAATTTTGGATAGAAATGTTCATGGCATTATCTTTTTATGACAGGCAGATGTTGGGGTAGTGGCATCAACAGAATTGAGGTTATTTATTTACAGGCAAGGATCTGCTTTTTAAGAAAAGGAAAAGCTTGAAGTATAAGCCTTCAGTAAATATTTGATATCTGTTAAGTTTTTATTCCCGTTGTGTTGGCACGTGTACGCTGAGAGGGAGGATGTCCAACACGCTACGTCATGTATACAAGAATTAAAGGAGAGTTTTAATCCAACTTCACATTAGAAACAATTTTATTATGGGTTATTATTATAGTGTATTTATCCATAAATGTCAAGGTCATTCAGAACATGTACTAAGGTGTACTTGCCCTACCCTTTTATTTAATCAAATCAGGTTAGAGTAACAGTTACTGTCACAACCTGAGTGAAGCAGGAAGATATAGTTTATTTGGATAAAGCATAGGCTTTGGATTATGTAGATTTTGTTGGATTGTTCTCTCATTACCTTTTTAATCATGAGAAATTTACTAAAAATTCCTGCAACACCATTTTCAACTTGATAAAATAAGGTAAGACAATCTCTTTGGGGGCGGGGTTCTGAGAATTAGCACACTTACCATTTAAAAACACAGAATACAGTGCATGGCACAGAATGTTTTATAATAAAAGTACAGTCATCTCTTGGTATCCTTGGGGGATTCATTTGGGGACTTCCTATAGATTCCAAATTCTGTGGATGCCCACGTCCCTGATATAAAATGGCAGAGTGTTTGTTTACATATATCTACATCCTCCTGTGATCTCCAAATCATCCCTAGATTACTTATAACATCTAATACCAAATAAATAATTGTTATACTCTATTTTTTAGAGAATAATGACAGAAAAAAATCTGTGTATGTTTAGTACAGACATAATATTTTGTTCAAATATTTTGGGTGTATGATTGGTTGAATCCGTGGACACAGAACCCACAGATATGGAGGGCCAGTTTCATTGTTAATGTTTCTGTGCTTTCACCTGTGTTCTCTATGGGTATTTTTGTAATTATTTTTCTAATTTAGCTAAGAGCAGTTTTCTTACTGGACTGTCTAGAGCAGATCTGTATAATATGAGGTACCTGATGACCAAGTCAACGAACGTCTGTGATAATCTGCACGGAATCCCGGTTTCACTAAGCACAAGAGACTCACTAATCAAGTTGCTTTTGTGTTTTGACTCTAGTTACAAGTCGACAAAGAGATTAAATAATTTCTCACACAAGTAAAAATCTCGGGGCATCTGAAGAATGCATTATAATAAAATATGATTAATCAACCTCTCCCTACTCTTTCATCAGTGAAAATAACTCCATATTTCAAGTAAGAAATTTCAAAGATTAAGGTAAGTATATTGTCATCAATATGCTTGGATCATCTGCATAAAACATGCATTTGAGGGAAATGTAAATAATTGATGTAATTATATCTAAGTTCATAATGAGGATTAGGAAACAAGTTGGTCCCTAGATTTGTAACACAAACACCACATATGTTGGCTTTCAAGTAAAAGTTTTATTATAGAGCAAGCTACGAGGAAGATATTTTTGCCTCCAGTACAAATAAATTAACATTCTAAAGGATGCATGAATGATCGGTATTATAATATGTGGTAGGAAGAGTAATGGCACAGGGAGGGAAGGCACATGAATCTAAGCAGAAATATACCACCTATCTGCTTTGAATATTTTTCTAAATGGCATTTGAGTTATCAGCTTGAAGTCATTGTAGTTTTATTTTCCTTTTGAAGGGTGAAATTGCTCCTATAGGCTGTGTTAAATGTTATTAATTTTAAGAATAAAAGTTATAGTACATTTCTGTTTATGAAATATAATTGAACCATAAATTACATTAGTACAAAATGCAGATAAGCAGTTATTTTTCACAACCTAGTAGTTGAATTGTAGCACTAAGTTATTCTGAATTTAAACCAGCCAAGAATAGCTTCCTAATCTCATATATATACATAGATAGATATAAATATAACAAGGAGAAAAATATTTTTGTCTTCCCTGCACCTTAGGTTAATGCATGAATTAACTTGTACTAACTGCTGTGGGAAGCTTAACGTAAAATTCTATTTTATGAAACACTGATTCTTGGGTTTGTTAACTTTCCTTAGTAACCAGGAACCTGTCACATTTTGATGTTATGATGATTCTCTATTTTGTGTATTCTGCAAATATGCCCTAAATTTCCCTTTAAATATATCACTTCAGGAGGTATTGATGAGGATTCCAGGCATTGTCGTATTGATCTCACCATTATTGCCCATTCACTAACAGAGATTCACATTGAGTTACACTTAACTACTTACTATACATTTGATACTTTTACTACTAGTGAGGAGTGTTAGAATTTTACAGTTGAAAGGAAATTGAGAGATCAACTAATTTAAGTATTCTATGTGTAAAAAGAGGAAAATGATTTCCTAATAAATTAACTACTTGCCCAAGGTAAAAGGCTCAGTGGCAGAGCTTGACTTAGAGCGAGGTGTTTTAATTGCTGGTTCATTTATTTTTCTCCTTAACGACGTAGTTTCTCCTGTCATAAGAGTGAATGCCATGGTCAAAAACAGCACCAACACCTACAAACCTCTTTTCAAGGGAATTAGAAGTGTTTGTCAAAATCAGTTCGGGTAATATTTGAGCCATGCAAGGGGCCGGCAGACACTTCAGCTGTCTTGATAGTAACATCTCCCCGTCTGGGACCACTACGCTCCCTTCACCTTGGCTTATCCAGGAGCAACTAGTCAGTTATTTCTTAGAGAAGCTTTACAGCAAAATCAAAAAATAACTTTGGGGAAAAGAAGTAGGTGGAAATAATGGAGGAAAAATGTCCTTTCTGATCTTTAAATGGAAAGGGGAAGTCTCGGTGAAGTGAACCATGTGAAATTCTTTTGACGGGGCCTTGGTGTTGCCGTGGGGGTCATTTTTATCCAGCTCTGATTTTGCTCGGAATGTCTCACCGATCCTCCAAATGCAACATAGTGAAAACTAAAACAGACAGTGTGCTCAAAAACTCTTCTCAATCAGAAGTTAGAGAAACATAACTTTCCTAAATTACCTTTGTCCCAATATCCATTGTTGAGGAAGTATTAGGAAACATTTAACTTTAACTTTTAAAGGCTAGAATGTGAAAATGAATGCCAGTGATGTAATTGTCTGTTGAAACCTGTATTACCTGAAGAGTTGAAATTAATTTATACTAAATCATTATCTTTTTATGACAGGCAGATGTTGGGGTTATGGTATTAATGAACTTTGGGTTCTTTTCGTTTACAAATCAGGATCTGCTGTTTAATAAATGGAGAAGCTAAGGTCTCACCCTCTGGCAGCAAAGCAGCTTTCTAATTATCTTAGTAATAGCTCTAAATTATTATTCAGTGTAGGTCTGTATCCCACTGGTACAGGGTCATGATACCCCTCAGGATTCATACTTTTTTCTCTTTTTGTAAATGACTTGTCATCTGCATATAATATAAGTTCATTGTCTGATTTTTAAAATAATATTGATACAGTCAGGACAATATTGATGTATTTGAAGGGGTCTGAACGGGAACTGGAAACAGGAGCTGTTTGTCTCCTTTTTTTTTTTTGAAGTTAATTTGTCTGATATTAATATAGCAGTATAGCATTTTTATTTTTTTAATTCTTCATTAAATCATAACTATGTACATTAATGCATTTTTGGGGTCAGTGTGCTGATTTGATATATAATGTGGAAAGTTTACATCTAACTTTTTAAGATTCATTTTCCCTAATCTCTTCAAAAAATGATTAAAATCAGTAATTTCATATTGCAATGATTATGATTTCTTTTGACTTTATTTCAATGTGATAGATACAATGATTCTACTCAGATTAATTTTTATTTCTTATAACAATAAAATTACATGAATATGCCTCAGTAAGAAGCCATCAATTATAGAAAAAGCCTCAATGAACTATGCTGTAATGTTACCTCTGACAGGGACTAACATTTATTTATTTTTTATTTTATTTTTATTTTGTTTTTTGAGATGAGGTTCTTTTCTGTCACGTAGGCTGGGATATAGTGGCGTGATCCTACCTCATTGTAACCTCGATCTCCCAGGCTCCAGCAATCCACCACCTCAGACTCGTGAATAGCTGGGACTACAGGCTGCAGCGCCTTGGCCTGCTAGGTGTTGTTGTTGTTGTTGTTTGGGGGTTTTTTGTAGAGAGGGTGTAACATTAGAGGGTGTCTGTGGATGTGTCTGTCTGTCTGTAGTTATAGCATCATTGCTGCGTTACTGTTGTCGGACAGCAAACGTGTGTGCCATGAGCGTGTGTGGTCGTGATAGGAATTCTGACCCAATAAAATATCACCTGTACTTCTCTAACCTCCTTTCAAATGTGCTTTCTTGGCTGTGCTCAGAGAACAGCTTGATTGCAACTAAAACCCAGTTCCCAGGTTGTGAGTGCCAAGAACGCCAGTTTAATATGTTGTCCCAGATTCAATTTCAGAAGAAAGGACTCTGCTTCCTCAACGTAAATTCTCTCGGGGGTTGTTAGGATCATTAGGATCCTGGGCTTCCTCTACTCTGGGGACAAATGAAATTCCAAGATGAATAATAACGGAAGAATTGTTTCCAAATATTAAGACGTTACAGTGCTCCAGGGGTCGTTAGGATCCCTGACTACCTCGGCTTCCTCTACTCTGGACAAATGAAATTCTGAGATGAATGATAATGCAAGAATTGTTTCCAAATAGTAAGACGTTACAGTCAGCAAGGAGATCCCAAAACCTACCCTTCAAAACGTTCCTTAGCAAGGCCTGTGACGGGCACAAATGTGCCCGCTAAAACACCACCAAACAAAACAAACAAAAAAACTGTAACAGCTCAAAAATGTGTTGTGGCGGTGCCAGCCCCATATACTGGAGGTGGTGGCTTCAAACCCAACCCCAGCCCAAAACTGCAAAATAAATAAATTAATAAAATAAAATAAAATAAAAGATAAATGTGGGAGTCAGTTCAACTGGGCAGGAACATCCAGCCTCAATGTGGGTGAGCACGATGCAATGGGTGATAGGGCCCAGCTAAACAAAAGGGCATAGGAAAGGCACATGGACTCTCTCTCCTATACCTGGGCCTCCCGCTCCTGTCCTCAGAAGTCAGCGCTCTAGTTTGTCTGGCCGTTAGACTCCAGGCTATTATATTTCTGCCCTATCTTGTCCAAGAGTCAAGTCTAATACTTCCAGACATTTTTAAGGATGAGCATCAAGCTACAGGTGACCTACACATACAAAACTCAGAAGTTTCAATTTAACAAATGTGTGTGTTTTATTTTGTTGAATTTACAATGTTGCAATACTAAACTAGGGAGGAGAAAAATTTGCAAAATACAGGGGAGGGTGCAATTTCTGGGGACATAAACAAGCTTTCCTTTACCTTGAACAGAGTATAATATTCTGCATTAGTTTTTAAAATGTTTGCCATGACATATATCTGTAAAAATATGTTCCAAATAGTCATGAAACAGATACTGAGAATAAATCAACAGTGTCCCTAGAGAAATACAAGGTCAAATCTAAGATGCTTAATATAAAGGGAAGTTGACCAGGTAGTTTTTCAAACCATATTA
This sequence comes from Perodicticus potto, assembly GCA_963574655.1. Lineage (NCBI taxonomy): Eukaryota > Metazoa > Chordata > Mammalia > Primates > Lorisidae > Perodicticus > Perodicticus potto. The sequence continues at coordinate 1,239 of CAUYRH010111231.1, read as the reverse complement.
TCTCTGGCTAAGAAAAAGAAAAAAACAAGTCTTAGGAATGTGGAAAACAGACAAATTGTTATGATTTTCACCTGTGGAGTTTCAAATAAAGGCTATTCAAAAAGGTTCATTTTTTCTCATTTGAAGTGAATAATTATTTAATAATTGCAAAGATTAAGTACTGAATGACACTTTAAAAAGCTTTCAACTAGTTCTAAAACTTAAATAAATGCAACAGCATGAGGCATTAGCTGGAATTTTCCACCTTCAAAGTCATTTGTTAGCTATGGATTGCTTTAGTAATTTTGAGCGGGAATATTTAGGATAACAAACATTCAATAGTCACTGGCTTGCATTTCTTCTGATTTTTGTTTTAATTACATAATAATTTTCTGTGATGGTATGTTGTAGTTGTTTTCTAGTGAAAATATTTTACATAATCTGATACTTTAAAAAAACAAAAAAACAAACACAAAAACCCCACAACCAAGCAGTACATATATCTTTCTAGGTATTGACCAGGCAACAGGTGATCTTCTGAGGTATGAGATGTTAATCACAATGTGATACAGCTGTGCAAGGTGAGAGCTGGAGGCCGCTGCTGATTACTCAGACCCTGCAGGTTCCGGAGCCCAGATAGTTCCTCAACCCACTCAAGACACTCCAAGCCATACACCTTGGCCAAGCAGAAGTTTTCCAGGGACAGCACTTATCCCTGGGATCTCTCCTGGTGTGACTGCCTGCTCATCCAGTGCGCCAAGTCCAGTCTCCCCCTATGTCCCTGAGGGCCACGGCTGTCAATCTGCCAAACACTTAGATCTCCGCACTTCCCCAGTAGCACAGTCCCCGCTTTGGGCAGCTCAGTCAATAGATCACTCGCCCCAGGTCTCCCGGTGAATCCTGGTGCTGCAACACGCAGGGGCAGCCCACAGCTGAATGACATTAACTCCTTTCCAGCTCAGCGGCTCAGTCTGGGGCCTCGGACAACAACACCCAAAGTCATCCGCACACTGGCCCAAGATCTCCCAAGGCAGTTCAATCGATTGTCCAAGTCCAAAAAAAACCCAAAGCAGCCCCCAGGTAAGGCTTTTCCTGCTTGCAAACTAGCCGTTGCTGTAATTACAGCTGCAGGCAGCCTCCAACCAGACAAACGCACCCACCACTTGCCAGTTTTCCACCTCTTCGGTCCTCCTAGTGGGGTCCAAAAGTCTCTCACTGACCTCCTGTATCACCAAAGGGAAGCCTCTGGGCCGAACCCAC